>JAJLRJ010000012.1:10646558-10799058 GCA_024195265.1 Dendrophyllia cribrosa | reverse complement strand
GTTAGGCAAGGTATTGTTGCTGTCGTAGAAACAAATGCACCGGGACAGGAAGATGAAACCTGGGCAGAACTGACACTTTCTGGTATCTTGGATGCTCAATTTAATGCTAGAAAGATGGGGAGATCTAGAATGTAGATAGAAGCGGACCATTCAATACATGCACTAGCTGCTGCTTACCGCCAATCTGAGGCAAGGGTTACTAAGTTGCAGATGTTGTCAATCATTGTCGATATATTCCCGCAACGGCAAATTCAAGATCTACTCCCTGAAATTACAAAATACCAACTGTTTCAAGCTAAAAAAAAACATTTAATTTCGTATGGAAGAGGGCAACCCTTACCAGCTATTCCTAAATACCGCGTTAGCGTAACTTTGCCCAAAATAGACCACTTCATTGGGTTCATATCAAGTCCTCATTTTGTTCAAGATGTTGCCCACGGTACGCGCACGCTGAAGTTATCTTCGGGAGAGACAATCAGTATGCCTAATGTTGTACGCAATATGGTTGCAGCGAGGATAATCAAGCAATATGTATCATATTGCAAATAAATCGCATTCAACCATTTAAGTGAAAGGGAGCTGTACAGGGTTTTAAAGTATTGTCCCGCTCAACAGAAAAAAGCACTAAAGGGCCTGGACAACATTAGCGCTGATGGACTGTGTGGAGTTGAGAAGCTTGAAAATGTTATCAGGACACTTGGAGAAAGGGGCAAGAGTTCTGAATGGGTAACTGGAGTGATCGACCTTTTGATGGCTTTCAAAAGTTACCTGAAGGACAGCTATCGTCTGCATGTCTCCACTTCCTCGAGATGTCCAGACCACTGCAGTACGTTTGCTTTGAGTGATCCATCAGAGCCAGAATTTTCTGAAGAATGTGATCATTCCCAGCTTGATGAAGAATGCTTTCTCAGACCCTAAAGTTGTTTTTTACAGCAATGACGAAAAGGAAGATAAACTCCACGATGTGCAAGTTTCTCTGGAGTCAATCTATGCCTGGAAACGTCATCTGCTAAGGGCAGTACACCAGGACAGAGCAAGACAAGAAGTCTTGGATGAAGTCGATTCAAGCAAGATCTTCATCACGCAAGATTTTGCAATGAAATTCTTGCCACGCCGTTTCAAAGAAACACAGATGGAATGGTTTGGTAAACGTGGAATAAGTTGGCACATTTCGCACTGTGTACATCGCACCAGCTCAAACGAATGTGAAGTCTCTGTGTACTCGCACTTATTCCGTCAGTCAATCAGCCAGAACAGTGAAGTTGTTGCTACAGTTATGTGTCACACCCTCCAGGAAGAAAAGGCAAGACACCCAGAGATTAATGAAGCATTTTATCGAAGCGACTGTGCAGGATCGTATGCATCAGGTGGACTACTTGTTTCTATACGGCACATCGGTAGGTTGACTGGTATCTCCATTAAACGTTATGATTTCTCAGAGCCACAAGCAGGCAAGGGACCGTATGACAGGAGCTCCGCCCACCAGAAATCCCATGTTAACCGGTTTCTTAATGAGGGAAATGATGTAATATCTGCAGAGCAATTCAAAAAAGCTTTGGAGTCACACGGCGGCGTACGAAGTTTTGTTCCGTATGTGGTGGAGTATCCAGAGTCAGCCGGTAAGTGCCCCACACCGCGCATTCTAGACGTAAGTCTTCTTCATAACTACCAGTATTGTAACGACGGCCTAAAGGTATGGAAAGCATACAATATTGGCACCGGGAAACTGGTTGCATGGGAGAATCTTGATAAGGATGGCAAGATACTACCGTCTGAAATTAGAATCATTGAGAGCGGATCACAGGGGAATAGGGAATCTATTAAGAAAGAGAATACTTGCTTGGTGGCAGAACTGCCTGGTCCGGTGAAACCTGTAAGGTCACCCGAAGAATCTGGACACGAGGACAGAGATTGCGGTCTGTTCAGCTGCCCTGAACCAGGGTGCGTCAAGCAGTACATTACAATTGGCAAGCTTGAAAAGCACATCGCTGCAGAAAAACACTCCTTTCAAGACGTTTCTGAACCCCTTGGAGATAAAGTAATCAAGAGATGGGCCGAACAGTTTCAACAGGTAACGTCAGAGAATCTTTCATCCCAATTGGAAAACAAACTTTCTTCACTCCGTCTCACAGAAGACCTCAGCGTGACCAGACATCAGGTTCTTCAGAAAGGCTGGGCTTTGAAGGTACCTAAGCGGGCAACACGTTTTCCTGACAAGGTCAGAAATTACCTCCAAGAAAAATTCGACGTCGGTTATCATCGCCAACTATTCCGGCCAAGCGCCCGCGTAGCTTAAGCGGTTTCTTAGAAAGTAACTCTCAAAATGGCGTCAAATTTTACAAAGAAATGTATGGAGAGGTTTCGAATATTTCGAAATAGTCGGTTGAAAATTACAGATGGAACATTTGCCGGACCGGGATGTCATTGTAACGACTACTGTCTGTGTACAGCTGTAAATAATAAGACTGTAGTTTAAAAAAAAAAACCGTCCTTTTTTCCTCCGGCGCTTTGTATCGAGGTGAGCGGCCCATTAAGCCTTTACAGTAGCAGGCAAATGCACACAAAAGCCTAAAATTAAAGACACATACTTGTGTTCCTGTGCTTGGTACTTTATTTGCCGGAGTGGAGATCCATAGTTGACTCTGTTCTCAGCCGTATTCTAAAATATCAAGCCCACAGCGAAATATTTGATCCGTCCTTTTCCTTTGCAAAAACGCTAGAAAATTGATAATCCAAGGCTCACGCTAAAATTCTAAAATTCGCTGTCTTCGAATGACGATATCTCGTCCGTCTTTCATCCAAATTTCTCGCAAAAACCATCGTTTAAAAGCTAACTTTGTTGTCTCTTTTCTTCGTATCACAGTATATTTGTCAGCGGAATTTGTGTGGGCTAAAACTTAGATCATGTAAACAACATTTTCGGTCCTTCGCGCCGCGGGAATACGAGCCCGCTAATACGCAGCGGTATGTCACTCATCATGTAAAGCGCGCGAAATATCGTGACCGGAATAGTTGGCGATGACTACAGGACATAAAGCTGATCCTGTGCAAGTTTCCATCGACATGAGATGTGCAAGAGATGAGCTTGGTAAGCGTTTATTTGCCGCAAGCGAATGCCTTCAAACACAGCAGATCCGTTCATTTTTCTCTAGGCTTGCCGCAGCACAGAGAAAGAAGGTGCAAAGCCCAACAGATCTAATTGAGGACGAAGTACGAGATCTATAGAGAGTGATACTCAAGCAGAGCAGTATGAGACGGAGTTGCAAGAGCTGCGTGAAGGTATCATCGCTGGGGTCGCAGAGAAGCACCCTATTTGTTATGAACGCTTCAACCTGTGTGAACTAAGTCAACAAAACAAGTTGAAAAAGTTCAACATAGACATGCTTGTAAGGATTTGTGAGCATTTTGAATTAGACATTGCTACTGTTTCCAGAAACAGAAAGGAGGGTTTTATTAATCAAATCAAAGAGCTCATTGGAAGTTGCTGCTGTAATATGCAACTGTTTCAGTTAAATTTAGTAAGGTAGACGTTCATTACATAGAAACGCTGGTTTATGCAACTGAAGCTCAGAAACGTTTCGTGAAAAGCGAAAAAAAATATCGTACGTGATTAAATTACTTGCCTTGGAAACTGCAGAAATTTAGTTTGGTGTATGTAACTACCATTTGGATCAAGATTGTGGTTGCATGACTTAGAAAATCAGCCCAGTGACTTCATGTTCAACATAACACGTAAGTCTTAATTGGGACAATCTGGGGTGATGGAATCTTTACATTAAGCCAAAGAAGTTGTTGTTTCTGGGGGAAAAGAAGCCAAGACATTTTTAAATTAAAATAAATAACGAATTTATTATCTCAAAAAGTTGAATAGCCTTTTATGTTTACGTGGTTTAGAAAAATCGGTCACGCGAGTTTATGTTGTGTGTTATCAAGAGATTATAATTGGACAGAGAGGGAGTCTAGGGGCGTTGGCTGGGATATCTTAATTGCAAAAAAGTTATTTTTAGTAACAATGCGGACCATGCGAAAACATTTTCCGGTGAGCTGGTTGACTTCCGGAAGACTCGCTTTTATGAATCAGCGCGTCAAGCCAGGCGGAGTCAGCAAATTAAAAAATGGCGACCATCGCGGTGGAAATTTCGCATGTGAAAAAGAAAGTAAAATGGTCCTGTTTGAGCAAAGAACGTTATATAGTACCACAGCGGCTGGATACATAGATCTTTATCTATCTTTATACACAAACTGTTGCAACTGAAGCGGTAAAAAGGGGGCTGGACAATTCAACTTACTGGACAGATGCCAATCAACCACCCACTCCAATCTCTTGTAAGCGTCGTTTCTAAAAGTTTGAAGTCGCTTTGCTCGATCGATGGCCAGCCCATCCAAACTTTTCAGACGTGAAATAGTTGCATACTGTAGAATTCAAAGTTGTTATGTTTTTTGTAGCTAAAGGATAGGATGATTCCCTTATGGGAAAATCACTTTTTAGGAATTTCAACACGGCAAGGAGTTAAAAACGCTAAAACCGGTTCACATGCATGCATGGATTTGTTTTCTATAAGCTTACGTTTGGAAGGACTTTGTCAGGAGCATCTTCTTTCCATGGAAAATGAATATCAGTTCTGTTGAGGTCAGCTACCAAGGAACTCTATACTGACAGCCGCGGGTTAGAGGTTTATTTTGAGCCAAAGTGTAAGTAAACTTTTTGGAAAAGTGATTGAATTTTGTTTATTCGATAGGCCGCGTGTTTTAGGTTAAGTTTAATTAATTCATGCGTAGTTAGTTTTCATCTATACGTACTTGGATTATTGACTTCGAAAAAATCCAGTAGACTTGTATTATTTTATTTTTAAAAAGCGAATAAATAAAACACACTTTTCTAGTGATGTACCATAATTTATTCATTGAACTTTGTGATAAAAGGCCACCATTTCTTTTTAGTAAACTCGCATGCGGCAACGATCCTTTGTTTGTACATGTCAAAGTACAGCTTAACCTCAGTTTAAAAGATTGCTGAACACGGTATCACGACGTCAAAAACTTGGTCCACTCTAGACTTAAAAGGCAATTAATATTATTAACTTTTGTGTTTAGGCTTAAAGAAGTTTAGCTAAGTTTCAATACGAAAATGCATCATACCCAAGGCCACGTTTTTTAATAAATGAAAACTACGGATGATGCCTTGTTTGGAAGCGCCGTCGGTTACACGCTTTCTATTTACCTTTTCTAAAAAAAAAAATGGATCGGACATCTTCATTCACTTTGTCCAAGTTATGTTTCATAAAAATCAATAAGTTGTTTTTCCGAACGTTGCTTTTATTGGATTATAATTGGTCACTGAGAATTTTAAGGACTTTATAAACAAACAACGCGCGAGTTTCAGCCGACTACACGCATTATTTAATAGCTTCACAAAAATGTTTGCTGGCCTTTCCTTGGAGTTTATTCCAAAACAATGCCTGCTTGTTTTCGCCATTGGAGTATCGTCTGAATTATAGTTAAAAAATAAAGGTTTCATTCATTTAACAACTGCTGGGGAAAAGTGGACCTGTAAAGTTCCTTCGAACTGAGTGTATGCATGACAAACTTCAGGAATTTCCGGTTACCTTAGCTGTGACCCGGGATAAAAAACATCAAAGATATTACAAAATTCTGTTTGTATGAACCAGCAAATATATATGAAGGTATGAAAGTAAAACTGTGGCCGTGGAGACATGCTGAGGCTACAAATTGTAAGCCAAGTATCTTGTTATGTTTGGCACGAAAATGTCGAAGAAAACGAATTTTAGAATGTCTGAAGTGAATATTCTAGTTTACTCACGAAAATATCGATTTTGGATCTCCTCTCCCTTCTTAGATTACAACCAAACTTCAATGAAAAATAAGCCAGTGGTGTTAACCGTATTAAAAAGAGGCATCGTTAAATAAAATCCAAGGAAAAGTCAGGAAACTACTTTTATGAAGTTGGACGCTGAAACTCGCGTACACGCGAAAATAAAGTCATTTCTCTGAAACTATTTTGGCGAAATAATCCAAATTATAACAGCAACCTACACTCACTGGCGGAAAAGGATCTAATCGATTCGTTTATGAAACATAAATGTGAGAAGGCGAATAAAGATGTCCATAGAAATTTATGCAAAAATACTAAATACAAAGCGTGTAAACGGCGGCCGCTTCCAAGCAGGGCATCGACCCGCTCTTTCGAAATCATTTATTGAAAAAAATGGCCTTGGGTGGAATTTAAGTGTATGGTCAATGCATTCACCTTAGCTACAATTCTTAATTGATTGCCTCTATTTTCTATAGTAGGTCACTTAAGTTTTTTGACGTCGCATACAGTGTCAGCCAAACTTTCTGATCTTTTGTCTGACAAAGGGGAGGCCCGCAATTTTATTATAAGGTCTGCAAGTTTACTAAAAAGAAATGGTGGCCTTTATCCCAAAGTTCAATGAATAAATTAAGGTGACATCACTAGAAAAGCGTGTTTTATTTATTCGCTTTTTAGAAATAAAATAATACGAGTCTACTGGATTTTTTTTGAAGTCAATAATCCAAGTAAGCTTTAATAAATGAATTTAACTTAGAACACGCGGCCTATCGAATAAATAAAATTCAATCACTTTTCGAGAAATTTTACTTACACTTTGGCTCTAAATAACCTCTAACCCGGCTGTCAGTATAGAGTTCCTTGGTAGCTGACCTCAACAGAACTGATATTCATTTTCCATCAGTGGAAAGAAGTTGCTCCTGACAAAGTCCTTCCAAACGTATAAAGCATAAGTCTTAAGTTATAACCGGTTTTAGCATTTTTAACTCCTTACCGTGTTGAAGTTCCTAAAAAGTGATTTTCCCAGAAGAGAATCCTCCTATCCTTCAGCTATAAAAAACATAACAACTTTGAATTCTACAGTATGCAAATATTTCACGTCTGAAAAGTTTGGATGGGCTGGCCATCGATCGAGCAAAGCGACTTCAAACTTTTAGAAACGACGCTTACAAGAGATTGGAGTGGATGGTTGATTGGCATCTGTCCGGTAAGTTGAATTGTCCAGCCCCCTTTTTACCGCTTCAGTTGCAACAGTTTGTGTATAAAGATAGATGAAGATCTATGTATCCAGCCGCTGTGGTACTTTATAACGTTCTTTGCTCAAACAGGACCATTTTACTTTCATTTTCACATGCGAAATTACCACCGCGATGGTCGCCATTTTTTAATTTGCTGACACCGCCTGGCTTGACGGGCTGATTCATGAAAGCGAGTCTTCCGGAAGTCAACCAGCTCACCGGAAAATGTTTTCGCGTGGTCCGCATTGTTACTAAAAATAACTTTTTTGCAATTAAGATATCCCAAACCCATTACTGGGAGACTCCCTCTCTGTCCAATTATTTTCTCTTGGTGTTATTAATAAATAACAGCTATTAACAGCATTGTCAATAGCTAACATTAACGTTGAACTGAAAAGCCAGACAAGGAATCCCTGTTTCATAAAATGAATCAAGGCACTTAAGAAAAATTATAAGTCAGATAATCTCAAGTTATTTTCATTTTTTTGAGAATTTCGCGTTTACAATTTCAGTTCTTCTACGCTGCTTGTTATAGAAACATCCATCTCACCAAAAGCAGTAGAAACCACAATTTAATTGAAAATGTATATTTTTCGTTTCTTCACAGGGGGTCTGTGAGTGTCATTTTCTTATCACGTTAACAATCCTTGAAAAACAGAAACCTAAACTTTTAACACATGGGCCATCAATGGCAAAGTACTAGAGACAAGGCAGTATAGTTTTTATCCCTAGAAGTGGGTTGGATCCTGCCTAAACACTTAAACAGTTGAGTGACTTTTTCCGTTTTCAGCAAAGTGAAACTTACTAGGAACTATTTGAACTAATGTATATGGACATTGACAACTTGTTCCTTGGTTTTGTAGCTATATTTCTAAAGTGAAATCATGTTACTTATAGTGAATAAAGCTATTTGCATCGGGAAGTAATATTGGTCTATCATTGATACAACAAATCTGTTCATAAATTGGACGCAATTTATCATAATTTTCGCCATTATTAGCTCGCTATCTTTTAATTCCTTTTCTGAGGAAATTTAGCAAAAGTACTAAGAATAAATGACATCAATCTACAGCGCCTGGGACCCTTTTAACATAAAATAAGTTTCAAGTAATTTGAAGAAATTCGATTTTTTGACATCCGCCGCAGTTAATGCGAATCTTGTAGTCAAGCTCTCTTAAAGCAGAAAATTCAAAATTTGGGTGTAACTTCCTATCGAAAGATGGTTGTCATGGAAAATAGTCACGAAGTTTTGTTTGGGATTGGGAAAAGATTGGGTAAATACTCTAGTTATAAATGTTTAAAGAAAGTGTGGACACTTTCCGACCCCCCCCCCCCCCCCCCCCCCCCCCGGTCTGAATAGCGGTAACCAATCAACAAAAGTAGAAACTAACAACGGTAAAACCACCAGTCCTGCAAGCGATTGTCATCGTCGGACTGCGAGAAAAATAATGTCCTTACACTAATCACAGTTATAGAATACAATAGTTTTATTAACACTCTCTTTAGAGGCTTTCCAGTGACACTCGTTTTATACAATAAATTCGCAATAAAAAAAGTCATAACAATTGTCATTTTGCTCCAATCAATTTAGCCGTAAGCATTTTGATATATCTAAACTATGGACTGGTTGGGTTGACTGTGGTTTACAGTGAACAGCATATTTCAGTAACCACATCGTCATTTGCATAAGGTTACAACATTGAGTTTTCTATAGTTTCATTTGCAATGATTACCTGCTCATAGGAATCAAAACTACCTACATTAAGATTATGAAAAAATAAATAAAAACAAGCATGCATAATTTTCATTTAAAAATCTAACAACAGAAAATACTAATATGATACATGATAAAGAAAAATAAATGCGTGAATAAATTCCAAGTAAAAACAGATCAAATGTAAGCTTGTGAAATGATTTCTAACTAAACATTATCCTAGTCCTTTCGTTAAACGTACAGAAATTACAGAAAGCATAAGACCGTACACTCTTGCTGCACCAAGCTGGTTTGTGAGACCAGGTTTCTTCTCCAAGCACTGAAGGAACAAACTGGGAGTCTCACCAGCTACCAAAAAAATCGTGAAGATAAGATCGTTAGAAATGTAAGTCTTAAAGCGTAATTCACACTAGCGATATAACGACATAAGAACATTGATTATGTTGTGTTGTACACACTGGTGACATAAAGCAATGATATAAGTTGTGTTTTACATTCACGTGTCCTCGCCGTTATGTCGCTATTGTGAACCAGGCTTAACTCGTAACGCTTTCAGTACAGGTTGCGACGTTGTCACGCTTACCTTACATTATATCCTATTTTTTTTTATCCTTGTGTTACCTTTGTAATCCCGGTATTTCCTCTATGTGCGGAATGCGTATTAAGTTTTCCTTTAAGTACACTTCAAAATCTTTCTTTTTTAGCCTCAATTATTTCACCACATCAGATACTTAAGTTATTCTCAATTTCTACCTTTCTGTTCGCTTTATCCTCGGAGTCACACACCAGATGTAAGTTTTGATCGGTTCATTTTCATGAGGGGGAGGTGGAGGAGGTGGGGGAGGAGGGGGAGGTGAGGAGGAGAGGGAGGTGGGGAGGAGAGGGAGGTGGGGGAGGAGGGTAGCAATATTGCTAGTCACTTCATAGTATATAAACCAGGTCACCCTGTTATGGACTAGCATCCCATCCAGGAGGAGTAGCAATATTCCCAATTGCTTGATGCTACAGAAACCGGGTTTAGCCCCTATTGTGTGGGCCACCTATAGCTCGTGTGTGACTTTACCTATGGATTTAACGAAATTCTGTGGAATATTGTCATGCCGTGCTTAAAATTATAGCACCCGTAATTTGTCCTAAAAAAGTAAACAATTTATTTACTTGACACGCATTGAGCATATACATATATGTCAGGCCGTTTCATAACAAAAGTTCCCATTGGTCTAGCATGTTTTCATAAAACAGCATATTTTTATTTTGTTTTCGTGTTCCGGATTTTGTCTACCCCCTTTCAGAAAAAGGAATTATTCAAAATCACGCAATATAATATCCCCACCAACCCACCCCTAACCTCGCAATACCTCCCCATTGTGTCTGGAAACAATAGTGTTTGCACATGACGTCATAAAAATTAAAAAATCTAAAGTGTACATCCTAAAAAGCTGTTTCTAACATGGTATATGGATAGGAAACCAGTGTTATAATTTTTTTTACAAAAGGTTTCAGGTTTTACCGATGTTTTGCTTCCGATTTTTAAAGGTTTTAAATGTGTCACGTAATTCGTCACACTATTTCAGATAAGCCGTGAAAATATACAAAATGGACCAGTTGGAAGTTACTTTTGCATTCTAGTTGCTTATCAGCCGATTTAATGGCACTTTAAGTGAATCCAATATTTTGTGATGAGATTTTTAGTATAATAAGGACTTTGAATTTTTGACCGTCATGTTGGTTCCACAAGGGACGTTAGGCAAATATAAGCCCAGGGCTTATTTTCGAAGGTTTAAGGCGATCGACTTTCCGAATTCCAATTAAGGTCACAGTCGTGGCAAATGTATACCAAACAGGGTTGCTGTGTCCATTCCATGAAACCGAGCTCGATTCAGCACCCAAAACACTTTTTAAACTTGTAACCCCGTTAATGTTGATTTCCTTTCGAGTCGTAACATTAGAAATTACATAACACTAACCTTTACTTCCCAAAATCAAATGTCACGTTATCTCCAATCAGCATAAAAGGCGCCCACTGCCCCACTTTCGAAAATCCATTTTCTCTCATCCACTTCATGGCCTGGTGAAGTGATTCAGTGGCACTTTCTCCACGAACAAGGTGCTCGTAGAAACGACTCATGAACTGCTTTGTTGCTTCATCTTCTATGGCCCACAGGGCCACCAACACGGAGCGTGCACCGGATCCTAAGAACGCTCGAGCAATTCCAACAACTCCCTCCGCTCTGATCTGTCCATGTGCGCTGTGACAACAGCTGAGGACTACCAGTTTGGCTCGCAGTTGAATCTGTGAAATGTCAGCCATTGTCAATAGATAGTCTTCTTCTTCTGGAGTCCTGCCAATGAGAGGTGGAGGGGCAAGAACAATTTCTCCTCTTTCGGCATCACCATGAGCTGCAAAATGTATCAGACTCGCTGAGTGAATGCTTTGAATAACCGCCTGCTTGGTTGCTTGCTCTCCCAACAAAGTCTGACCTCCGAGCAGTCGTCCAACCATTTCTGCTTCCTCTCTTGCAAATGACAATCCTTTTATGTTCTCAAGACGTCCCTTATAAAGAACACTACCGACAACAGGATCACCCACTATTAGTGTGCCAGTCTGACTGTGATAGAGTGCTGGACTGTCTTGAATGAGCTTAAGAGTCGTCAAAGAAGGAACGATGCGGATTCTAAAACTCTCCGAGAGATAAGTTTCACTTTTACCATTTAACGCTGCAAATGGAACTTTGAACAGGGAACGATCAGGAACAATGATGATTTCAGGCTCATCTAATAGGTCAGCCACAGGAGCAATGATCATGTTGTAGCAATCATTAAGAGTCGGGTCAGGTTGTTGGTTCTCGTCTTCTTCCCCTTCTACATGACGTAGAGCTGCAGGGCTATCTTCTTGAAATGATTTAGGCGTTGTGTGGTTAGCGTTTAAAGGAAACCAGGATCGATCTTCGCACTGCTCTTGAGCTATGACGTGCAACTTTCTAACGATTTCGCTACCAAAAACTTCGTGTACATTTCTTACCGATGCGTTGTTAAGCAAACAGTCATTGATGTCAATTTTTCGCAAATTGGTTGGCTTGTTTGCATTAAGGATCCACAAATATATCATTTTTCCATGATAGGAAATGTACAGACAAATGCAGTTACGTTCACTTTTCATCACCTCTTCAATGCCAACCAATGTCTGTGCATTGACTGATGTTTGTTTTTCCACGAAGTACTGGAGTGACATTAAGTCTGCCAGGGCTCTTGCCCGTCCAAGCTCTAAAACGGAAAGAGCCTTATCAGGAGTTTCAATAGCACAAAACAGTCTACTGAGCAACTGGTAGGAATCAACATACTCCTCAAAAAGAGATATCTTTAATTCATCGTCATCTTTCAGGAGACTTCGCATTTCCTCCGACTTATTAATGCTCTCAAAGAGATGACGTTTAGCTTCATGTATGTTTCCTTCCAGTAGCATTACATGTGAAAGGTTAGCGCGGCTTTTTATCTCAATGTCAATAGCATCTATGTCTTTGCCCAACGCAAGTGCTTTTTCGAGATATTCTTTGGCCTTGACATAGTTACCGAGAGAATTGAACACAGTTCCTAGGTTTCCGTAATTTGACGCTTTTCCCTTTAGGTCGCCAATTTTTATTCTAATCGCAAGTGCTTTCTCGAGATATTCTTTGGCCTTGGCATAGTCACCGAGAGAACTGAACACAGTTCCCAAGTTTCCGTAAGCTGTCGCTTCTCCGCCTAGGTCGCCAATTTTTATTCTAATCGCAAGTGCTTTTTCGAGATATTCTTTGGCCTTGGCATAGTCACCGAGAGAAATGAACACAGTTCCTAGGTTTCCGTAACTCGACGCTTCTCCGTTTAGGTCACCAATTTTTATTCTAATCGCAAGTGCTTTTTCGACATATTCTTTGGCCTTGGCAAAGTCACCGAGATAATTGAACACACTTCCTAGGTTTCCGTAACTGGACGCTTCTCCGTCTAGGTCGCCAATTTTTATTCCGATCGCAAGTGCTTTTTCTAGATATTCTTTGGCCTTGGCATAGTCACCGAGAGAACTGAACACAGTTCCTAGGTTTCCGTAACTTGACGCTTCTCCGTCTAGGTCGCCAACTTTTATTCTAATCGCAAGTGCTTTTTCGAGATATTCTTTGGCCTTGGCATAGTCACCGAGAGAACTGAACACAGATCCCAGGTTTCCGTAGTCTGCCGCTTGTCCTCTTTGGTCGCCAATTTTTATTCTAATCGCAAGTGCTTTTTTGAGATATTCTTTGGCCTTGGCATAGTCACCGAGAGAACTGAACACAGTTCCAAGGTTTCCGTAATCTGCAGCTTCTCCGTCTAGGTCGCCAATTTTTATTCTAATCGCAAGTGCTTTTTCGACATATTCTTTGGCCTTGGCATAGTCACCGAGAGAAATGAACACAGTTCCCAGGTTTCCGTAACTTGCCGCTTCTCCGTTTAGGTCGCCAATTTTTATTCTAATCGCAAGTGCGTTTTCGAGATATTCTTTGGCCTTGGCATAGTCACCGACAGAACTGAACACAGTTCCCAGGTTTCCGTAGTCTGCCGCTTGTCCGCTTTGGTCGCCAATTTTTATTCTAATCGCAAGTGCTTTTTCGAGATATTCTTTGGCCTTGGCATAGTCACCGAGAGAAATGAACACAGTTCCTAGGTTTCCGTAATCTCTAGCTTCTCCGTCTAGGTCGCCAATTTTTATTCTAATCGCAAGTGCTTTTTCGAGATATTCCTTGGCCTTGGCATAGTCACCGAGAGAAATGAACACAGTTCCTAGGTTTCCGTAACTTGCCGCTTCTCCGTTTTGGTCGCCAATTTTTATTTTAATCGCAAGTGCTTTTTCGAGATATTCTTTGGCCTTGGCATAGTCACCGAGAGAAATGAACACAGTTCCCAGGTTTCCGTAATCTGCAGCTTCTCCGTCTAGGTCGCCAATTTTTATTCTAATCGCAAGTGCTTTTTCGAGATATTCCTTGGCCTTGGCATAGTCACCGAGAGAAATGAACACAGTTCCTAGGTTTCCGTAATCTGCAGCTTCTCCGTCTAGGTCGCCAATTTTTATTCTAATCGCAAGTGCTTTTTCGAGATATTCCTTGGCCTTGGCATAGTCACCGAGAGAAATGAACACAGTTCCTAGGTTTCCGTAATCTGCAGCTTCTCCGTCTAGGGCGCCAATTTTTATTCTAATCGCAAGTGCTTTTTCGAGATATTCTTTGGCCTTGGCATAGTCACCGAGAGAAATGAACACAGTTCCCAGGTTTCCGTAACTTGCCGCTTCTCCGTTTAGGTCGCCAATTTTTATTCTAATCGCAAGTGCTTTTTCGAGATATTCTTTGGCCTTGGCATAGTCACCGACAGAACTGAACACAGTTCCCAGGTTTCCGTAGTCTGCCGCTTGTCCGCTTTGGTCGCCAATTTTTATTCTAATCGCAAATGCTTTTTCGAGATATTCTTTGGCCTTGGCATAGTCACCGAGAGAAATGAACACAGTTCCTAGGTTTCCGTAATCTCTAGCTTCTCCGTCTAGGTCGCCAATTTTTATTCTAATCGCAAGTGCTTTTTCGAGATATTCCTTGGCCTTGGCATAGTCACCGAGAGAAATGAACACAGTTCCTAGGTTTCCGTAACTTGCCGCTTCTCCGTTTTGGTCGCCAATTTTTATTTTAATCGCAAGTGCTTTTTCGAGATATTCTTTGGCCTTGGCATAGTCACCGAGAGAAATAAACACAGTTCCCAGGTTTCCGTAATCTGCAGCTTCTCCGTCTAGGTCGCCAATTTTTATTCTAATCGCAAGTGCTTTTTCGAGATATTCCTTGGCCTTGGCATAGTCACCGAGAGAAATGAACACAGTTCCTAGGTTTCCGTAATCTGCAGCTTCTCCGTCTAGGTCGCCAATTTTTATTCTAATCGCAAGTGCTTTTTCGAGATATTCTTTGGCCTTGGCATAGTCACCGAGAGAGTTGAACACACTTCCTAGGTTTCCGTAACTTGACGCTTCTCCGTTGAGGTCGCCAATTTGTATTCTGATCGCAAGTGATTTTTCGAGATGTTTTCTGGCCTTCGTATAGTCACCGAGAGAAAAACACATTGTTCCGAGGTTGCCATAACAGATTCCCAATTCTTGCCTATGTCCAGTTTCCATCATGATAGTAATTGCTTCCTTGTAAAGTGCCTGTGCTTGTTTATATTCACGTTGACCTTCATGCAGCTGCGCCATTGTCAAGGCTACGTTCCCTTCTGCGACTTTTTCCCCACTTTCGCGAAGTAAAACCATAAGCTTTTTACCACATTTTATCGCACTTGTGCAATCATTGATTAGAAGATACCTTTTAAACATGCAAGAATATACGAATGTGTATATTACCCTGACGAATGCGTTTTCTTTTTCCGGAGCTTTGCTGTTCAGCAAAATTAAGCATTCCTTGCATAACTCGATGCTCTTTTTAACACGATTGGTGTTGAAAAGGAAAATGGCTACAAGCATTGCAATATGTACGACTTGTAGAATTTCGTCTATCTTGTCCATGACAGTCATTTCTACAGTATGTAGAGAGAGAATAAACATAAGTAAGTTGGGTGGGGTAGTATGTTGTTTTTTAATACCCTTTATTTCATAAAGTGAATTAAATTCAAAGTCACAGTGCCACTGATTTATATTAATCCGTTAGAACATGGCCATACACAAACACTCAAAACAGCGCTAGTATTCCGATGCTCTATATTTAATAAACTGCTCAAATTCGTTAACATAGCTCGGGCTTTAAAACAGAAGGAATAGTAGGGTTAAGTTATTTGTTTCTTATGAGTTTATGTTACAGTAGTTGAAATTTATTCTCGTTTATCTTGCGGTTTCCCTGCTCGGCGGTAGAATGGCGTTATTGGGCAGCGATAACGGCCTCTAGTTCTCAGAGAACTGAAAAGCAAAATAATGTAACAGCTGGGAAGAAGCGGAAAATAAAAATTTTGATTCCGTGAAAGTCACTAATACCATTCAAATCCTGGTGTGAAAATAGAAGCAACTTCGTGAACAAAATAGCAATGTGATTTCAACGAATGAACTAACTAATTAATAGCACGCTGTTTTTCTTTTTTGCAGCATACGCGTATTGTAAAATATACGACAAATCGATGACGTCTACCATCGTACGCACGCAATTTATTCCCTATTTTCGAAAATATATTTAGGAAAATTGATGAAAACTGTACAAATGCATGATAGCCACTGCAAAAAGTACACATACAGAACACCTACCTAGAAATTATCAAAAAGGGAAGACAGGAATACATATCGTTATGTAGTATAAATAGTCTTGGCAGGCCCGTTGACTTCAGGGAACCCGGTGCGGCTCACGATCAGACCGCTAAGTGGCAAAATATAAGAATGTGTATGAAACTCTAGCGGCCGCTTATTTTTTGAGCGAAGGAAAACTGACAATTTACAGCCATTTACGTTTACATACCACATCAAACGTTGTCCATGTGCTTATTCGTGATTGTCCTCAGGTGCCTCTAAGCCGCATTTTAGCCTGTTTTAAATTTTAGTACACTATTATGCTACTACAAACTGGGGTTTTCGTAGTCCTGGACTCCCTATGTTGTGACTTGTTTGAATCGCGTGACTTATTTCCTCGTGTAACTGAGATGTTTCGCCGAAAATCACTCACAGAATCCGAAAAGCCAGATTACCATTTAACCCTCGGTCGTAGTTTTTCTCCCATTTTTCAAGATCATTTAAGATTAGCAAATGCCGTTTTCAGTAGCTGTTCATTTATCCTTGAGACACATTTTGGTAAAGTTTAGCGACAACCAGTTGCTATGCTAACGAGATTTGACGTCATAAATAACATGTGGTCAAGCCATTTTTTAATAAAAATGCGTGATTTTTACCTTTTTATGTGAAAAAAAAAAACACATAAAATGCTACCTAAAGCATCAAAAATGTTTACTGTGCCTTTCAATAACATGCGGAATTTAAAATTCAAATTTCCACCAACGGTTGCGTTTTACACTGCCGTCAATCATCTTAGCTTACCTCTCTGGAAACAGATCTTCACTTCAATGAGTTCAAAAGGTCACGTCCGTGCATTATGATTGGTAGATTTCGATGCATTTTGTTAGTTTCTTTTTTACACGTATTAATTATGATTGACGGCAGGGAATAACGCAACCGTTGGAGGAGATTTGAAATCCAAATTCCACATGTTATTGAAAGGCGCAGTAATTGTATGTAATTTTGCAATTCTAGCAAACAATATTTGCAATTTCCGCTTTTTTTCCAAAAATTTGAATTTTTAGTCAAATCCAAGATGACGGCCATCTTGGCGGCCATTTTAGTTGACGTCACAGACCCCCAGCAGAGCCACAACCTATAATATTTACCTTATCTGGTAGACCACATCGCGGGCTATCTATTAGATGTAAAATGTTTCCGAAATATTCCAACATCGCAAAAACCAAAGGGGGTTGGTGGCGGGTGGGGGAGGGGGGGGGGGGGGGGGGGGGGGGGTGGGGGTGTTGCAACAACACCGTTCAGACTACTGCAATAGCCTTCTATACGGTCTACACCCAACTGTATAAACTCCAGGAGTCCAAAACGCGGCTACCAGACTTATATGCAATATTTCTCGCTTCGATCACGTTACTCCCATTCTCTTCGAGTTATGTTGGTTCCCGATTAAATACAGGATTAATTTTAAAAACGGACCCGCGCTATAACAGGAACCTTGGCCTGGCCAAGCCGCCAGTCATTTCATTCGAGACACCGAGCTGTCAACATCGAATAGTCCGTGGCGTCACGCATTGGTGGGAACGATCAACGGCGGGAAATTCGAATTTGCATCGTGAGCAAAGGAGATTTATGCACAATACACGCATTGCTACGGTTTAATCGCCATAATTTTGTCAAACATGCCCTGTTAAACTTAAATTATTCTTTTAAAAGCTATGTTTGGCTTTATTTCTTAAAATATCAACTTCCTACTGTTCACTTCCTTCTTTCTCGCTTCGTCCGCCATCTTGAATAATCCGTTGAAACAGAGAACGTGACAAGGAGGTGGAGGAGCTATCCCTTTTATAGCGCGGGTCCGTGTTTAAGATTTTTCTAATCACATACAAAGCTCTGCACGGCCAAGCGCCTAATTACATCACTGAAATCATTACTGTTAAGCCTTTGTCTCGTTACAACCTAAGATCCAACAGTGAACTTTTCCTCCAGCGACTAACGATTAAGAATCTAGCGACCTTGGGGTACCGCTCTTTTGCACTGTCAGCACCCACCCTATGGAATTAACTACCCACGGAAATACGCCATGCCAAATCAATTTTAATTAAAAAAAACTGCTTAAAACTGTTTTTTTTTCGAAGAGCATTTTATTATTTTAATTAGCATTAAGTATTAGTTATATGTACAATAATTATTATAATGTCAGCTAGCGTTATATTGTAGGTTATTTTAATTTTTATTACTGTTATGCGCAGGTGAGCATTTAGGTATGAAACCTGCGCACCATAAATGTTAAATATTATTATTATTAACAGCCATTATAGTTTACATACCACATCAAAATGTTGTCCATATTTTATTTCTTTACTTTTAAAATTTTATTTCCTTCATATGCCACGTAAGCCCCCCCCCCCCCCCCCCCCCCCCCCCCCCCCCCAGAGGGGGTCCTCCCTATAATGGGCTAGAGATTTTGTTACTTGCACGTGATTTTGTATATTTTTTGTCTAGTGACGTAATCGATGCGCGTGATGTCTTGATTGACATCTAATCTCGGATTTTTACTTCGCATGTGCTCTTCTTCTGAGTTGAAAATCTAGGAAATCTCGTCAGGAAAAAGTTTTGGAATTGAGTCTGTAATTCGAATGAGTCATCAAGATTAAAGAGAGTCTGGAACTATTGTGGATTTGTTTCATTCTATTCATTGCTGGTGCCGAGACCCGGGAACCTCAGACACCGGGAAGATCATTGAAATCAAGCTTCGTGAAGGAATGTGCAGGTAAACAGTAAACATGGCCGAAACGAAGAAGAAATTGAAGAAGAAGATAACGATCCGTGAAAGTCATCGAACCTTCGTACGGAAAACTATCGCTGAAGCAAGAGAGTTTGGATAGTGGAGAACCTCTTGATCTCAAGAAGCTTAAGTCCTTTAAGTCAACTCTTCAGGACAAGTTTTCGGAACTCAAAGGCCAGGGACGAATTCGTGCGTATCCTCGATTTACGGCCACGCTAAACTGCCGAAACTCGAATTGAAGAAGTTCTACGGAAATCCTATAAATTGGTATCCGTTCTGGGAGTCATTTGAATCAGCCGTACATCGAAACAGCACTCTAACCGGAGTGGATAAGTTCAATTATTTAAAATCTCTTATTGTGGGCTCTGCTGCACATGTAATCGCCGGTCTGACTCTGACAAATGCCAATTACGAGAAAGCCATTGATCTACTGAAAAGGAGATTCGGAAATCGTCAAATCGTCATTTCGAGCAACATGGAAGCTCTAACTAAAATCCCGAGGATAACGTCTATTCTTGAAGTCAAACGTCTGCGTAATCTGTTCGATACAGTGGAATCACATGTGCGTGGGCTTGAGAGTTTGGAAACTTCTCAAGAGATGTATGGCTGCTTTCTAACGCCCATAATCATGCAAAAATTACCAGAGGAATTCCGGATCGCAATTACTCGAAATCTAACAACGAAAACTTGGGTCCTCAAGGATATTTTAATCGAATTCCAAAAGGAGTTGCAATTGCGAGAGAACTGTCAACATGTCCCTGGAGATATCACCAATAAAGAGCCTCGGTTCCCGAATTCCTCGAGACGTGTGCCATTCGATCAACCACCAACAACTTCAGCATTGTTTACAGACGATGGGAGGAGCACTTATCAAGGCCCTTGGTGTACATACTGCAAGAGGACGCACCCATCCGCCAATTGTAATGTGGTAACGGATATTTCTGCAAGGAAACAAATGCTTCGAGTGAAAGGAAGATGTTTCAGATGCTTACGTACTGGTCACCTCGCCAATCAGTGTGAAAATAGGAAAGGGTGTAACACCTGTGGTTCGATGAGACACCATGCCTCAATCTGCGAAAATCCAAGCAAGGAAAGAGATTTACACTCCATCAAGGAAACGTAGTACCCAAAGGTGGACAGTCACTCAACCCAAGTGCCACATCGTTTCAAGCTCCAACTTCTAGCATGTTTATCAGCTCCAAATCCAGTGTACTTCTGCAGACAGCAAGAGCAAACATCTCCGAGCCAGGAAATGGTGAGCGTTTTGTCAATGCCAGAATGGTGTTTGATAGTGGCAGTCAAAGGAGCTACATCTCGGAGAACTTACAGAGAACTCCGAACCTTCCAGTTGCTGGTCAAGAAACACTTGTCTACTGATCAAGACATTCGGAGAGTCAACGGCCAAATTCAGATGGTGCGACATTGTTCAAATGGCAGTCGAGGCTATTGATGGTATGCAGATTTATGTTTCAGCATACGTAGTGCCGGTGATCTGTGCACCAATCAGCAATCAAATTATTGAGTTCACTCAAGCGAACTACCCTCACCTACAAGGCTTAAGGCTAGCTGATAATTCCCATGGTAACCAGGAATTGAATATAGACATTCTCATTGGTGCAGATTTCTACTGGCATTTTGTCAGTGGAAATGTTATTCGGGGTCCACAATCAGGTCCTATTGCTCTCTCTACCAAGCTTGGCTATGTTCTTTCAGGGCCAGTTGGAATTCCAGTGCCAGAGCAGGGAGTCGCCACAGTTAACCTTACCGAAACTCATGTACTCAAGATGTCGAACTGTGTCATCAAAGAAAAAAATTCGCTTGAAGAGGAAATCAAGCACTTCTGGGATTTAGAAACTCTGGGAATCAAGCATGACGAACCGTCAGTCTATGAGAAATTCATTGATGGTATTAAACACAATGGAGAAAGATATGAAGTCAAGTTACCTTTCAAGGAAGTTCACCCCCTGCTCCCCGATAACTATCAGTTGAGCAAAACGAGGCTCGAGTCATTGCTGCGGCGACTATAATTGAAACCAGCAGTCCTCAAACACTATGATGAAGTCATTCAAGAGCAACTTGAGAAGAACATCATTGAACCAGTGAACATGGAAGAACAACCCGAAGTTGGTCAGATACACTATTTACCCCACAGGGAGGTCATCAGACTGGATAAGGACACTACTAAGCTCCATGTAGTCTATGACGCATCCGCTAAGCGAGCTGGACCAAGCTTTAACGATTGTCTCTATTCTGGACCTCCTCTCACTCCAATGATCTTTGATGTGATGGTACGATTCAGAGCTCACAGAGTAGCTCTCACCGCCGACATAGAGAAGGCCTTCTTGAACGTTACCATTGCACCAGAGCACCGCGACTTCTTGCGATTTCTTTGGATCGACGACATTCTCACTGACAATCCACAACTGGTTATTAGGCGATTCACCAGAGTAGTCTTCGGAGTAAACTCTAGCCCTTTCCTTCTAAATGGAACAATTTGACATCATTTGAACTCTTACATGGGTAGGGATCCAGAATTTGTGGAAAAAAACTTGGGTTCTCTCTATGTGGATGATTTAGCATCTTCGAAACCGGATGGAGCTTCAGCTTATGACTTCTACTCTAAACTCAAGACGAGATTCGAGGAGGCTGGGTTCAACATGCGCAAGTGGATGACAAATGATCAGGAATTAGCAGACAAGATTAAATTAGAGGAAGACCAAGGGTTGAGCCACCAACAGCCCCTTCCTGTGTTGCAGCAAGAAGATCAAACATTCTCGAAGTCACAGTTTCAGAGCCGGGATCACACAGAAGACCTTCCAAAGGTGCTAGGGACATCTTGGAATCATGCAGATGACAAACTTGTCTTTACCTTCAAGAACCTCACCAGTTACTTGACAGAAGAAATCGTCACGAAGCGAATCATTCTCAGTTCTATTTCGAAGATATTTGACCCTCTTGGAATGCTGTCTCCAGTGTTTGTTGCCTTCAAAATACTGTTTCAAGAGATTTGTAAGAAAGAAGTTGATTGGGACACTCCACTAGGAAAAGAGGTATTGAAGCAGTGGAGATCATTATTACAAGACATGCAAACCATTTCAAGTTTCCCAATTGACAGATGCTACTCATCCGAACTGAACTCTCTTGAAACTCCCATGATCGAATTACATGGTTTTGGTGATGCCTCAGACAAGGCATTCGGTGGTGTTGTTTACCTCAGGATGCAGTCAGGTAATTCAGTTGTCTGCAAACTTGTCGCCTCGAAAACAAGAGTGTCGCCCATTACAGGTGCCACCACACCCAGATTAGAGCTGCTATCTGCATTAGTGCTTGCTAGACTACTCACGAGCGTTCACAAGGCACTTGAACCATCTTTGAAGATAACTAAATGTGTCTGTTGGCTGGATTCAGAGATCGCATTGTGGTGGATCACCAGGATTGAAAAGGAATTCAAACCATTTGTGCAAAATCGAGTTGTAGAAATCCGAAAGCTCGTTATCCCAGACGTATGGAGATATGTTCCCACTGATCAAAACCCTGCTGACATTGTATCACGCGGATGCAAAGCCTCAAAGTTAAAAGACGACGAAAAGTGGTGGGAAGGTCCTGAGTTCTTGAAGACGAGTTATGACTGTTGGCCAAATCAGAAGGAGTTTGGAGCGAAGAATTTCGAGACCAATGTCTTAAGTGAAATGAAGTCGGAAAAAAGGGTCACTACAGTCGCTGCTGTCATCGAAGTTAAGGGATTAGACAATATAATTCAACCTGACAAATTCAGCGATTTCTACAAGCTCCTCCGAGTCACTTGCTATGTGTTGCGATTTATAAGACATGCTCAAAGAAAACAAGGACAACCTCGATTAACTTCACTAGAGATAGAGCCTGAAGAATTGAATGGAGCAGAGTCATTGTGGATCAAGCATGTCCAGAAGTATGTTCGAGAGGAAGACAAATTCGAGCAGACACGTCATTCGTTGGGATTATTTGAAGATGAAGAAGGCATACTGAGATGTGGAGGAAGATTACATAATGCGCCCCTGCCATATGTAGCTCGGTTTCCCGCTATTCTCCCTCGGAAATGTCACTTCACTGTCCTGGTAATCCGAAAGAGTCACGACAATGTAATGCACAATGGTGTCAAAGAGACATTAACTGATTTGAGGTCAAACTTCTGGGTTGTAAAGGGCAGACAGGCTGTACGTGACGTGATTTCTCCATGCGCTACATGCAAGAAATTCGAAGGGAGACCATACAATGCCCCTCCACAGCCTCCGCTTCCAGAATTCAGAGTTTCAGATGAACTTGCCTTTACTCAAGTTGGCGTCGATTTTGCGGGACCAGTCTATTTGAAAGAAGTCTATTCCAAGAGTAAGAAAGTGTATAAGGCCTACATTGCAATATTTACTTGTGCTTCCTCCCAGGCGGTGCATCTTGAACTTGTGCCAGATCTTTCTACGGAAACTTTCCAAAGGTGTCTTAAGCGGTTTATTTCAAGAAGAGGGGTGCCACGCCTCTTCATCTCGGATAATGGGAAGACCTTCAAGGGATCAAGTTTGAAAGCTTTCTTCAGTCTGCATGACATTGCCTGGCGGTTTAATGTCCCTCGCGCCCCTTGGTGGGGTGGGTTTTTCGAACGAATGGTGCGCTCTGTAAAACGCTGCCTCAAGAAACCCCTGGGAAATGCACGGGTGACTTACGAAGAGTTTGAAACAGTGCTGATTGAAGTCGAAGGAATACTTAACTCTCGACCCTTGACTTACATTTATGAAGACTTAGAAGAACCTCTCACACCTGCCTCTCTATGCATTGGGCGAAGGTTGCTTAGTCCCGTTCCAAAGTCCCAAGGTTCCACGTCAGATAGCGCAGCTACAGAGTTGTCTAAAAGACAGAAGCATCTTGAGTTGGTTCTGAAACACTTCTGGAACCGTTGGCGAAAGGAATACCTCTCAGAACTTCGTGAGCATCATCTTGGCAAAAAGACATCACAAGCTCGAGTGATTAAACAAGGAGACGTTGTATGCGTTCATGAAGACAAGGTGCCTCGACAAAGGTGGAAACTTGGTACAGTTCAAGAGTTAATTCATGGAAGAGATAACCTCGTTCGCGCAGCCGTGGTTCAGTTGGCTTCAAAGGGGGGAAGAACTGAAATCAAACGTCCTGTCCAGAGGTTGTATCCAGTTGAAGTTTCTAATGAATTCCAGGATGGTGGAAACAAGGAGAAGGTGGTTACAGCTCAGCAAGCCATCAGATTTGTTCCCGATGATCAAGTGGAAATTGTGCGTTGTGTCTGAACAATATCTAATCGGCCCTAGTTGGCCTTCGAAGGAACATTGCCGAACATTAAACGTTGACATGTATGAGTTAATCCAGCATCCTTTGATTGACCAGGTCAATCAAAGGGGGAGTGTGTTGGAAAGAGATTTTGTTACTTGCACGTGATTTTGTATATTTTTTGTCTAGTGACGTAATCGATGCGCGTGATGTCTTGATTGACATCTAATCTCGGATTTTTACTTCGCATGTGCTCTTCTTCTGAGTTGAAAATCTAGAAAATCTCTGTCAGGAAAAAGTTTTGGAATTGAGTCTGTAATTCGAATGAGTCATCAAGATTAAAGAGAGTCTGGAACTATTGTGGATTTGTTTCATTCTATTCAGGCTATACGGGGATGCTCCGCCTGAAAGGGGTACCTTTTTTAGGCTGGAGGTATATGCAAGGGTGGGGATTTCACGAGTTAAAGTATATGAAAGGGTAGGGATTTCACGAAGTACAGCAAAGGGTTAGGGAAAACACGAGTTGAAGTATAAAAAAGGGTAGGGAAAACTGCCATTTAAGTTTTATTAAAAGCGCCTTTCAAAATATTACCAAACAGACGCACGTAAAGCTATATGAAAGGGGTACCATTTTCAATGAAAGGTATATGAAAGGGGTACCTTTTCTGTCAAAAACGGTGTACGAAAGGGTAAGGGTTTGGACCTTTGCATGGAACATCCCAACATGCTTCCTGTGGTGTTACGTGTTGGTTTCGCATGGCATATTTCCTCGCTTGACGGAGTTGTGTTGCCGAGAATATCGTATTTGGTCTTGGTTGAAAATGGTCAGATTATGGGACTTCCATTTAACCAAGTGAATACACGTACTGCTGAATTCTGGTATAATTTTTTATAGAGAAGTTTAGCAATATTTACAAAACGTATTCAAATACAGTAAACACCCGCATATAAGAACACACCATTTCGGAGGTCAGGCTGATTGAGTTCTTATTTATCGGGTGCTTAGTAACAAATCAGCCTCAAAATGTTCTTAAATGTTTATTTAGTAATACTATCCAAAACATAAATTATTCTGTAATTTGATTATATTAACAAATGAACACAATCAATAAGACAGCTTGACAGCTGATAGAGTTATGTAGTTATCTGACAGCAAACATAAACTTACATGTTTTGTAATTATGACACTTTTTCCATTTTATAAGAACATGTTACAATTTTCATGCTGATCTTGTTCTTATAAAAATGGGGCTTTATTGGCCAAATTTCAGCCTGGTGTTCTTAATCCATTTGTTCTTATATGCTGGTGTTTACTGTATTAGTATGCAATGCAAATCTTTGCTAATACAAATGGCTAAATACAACGCAGAATTAAAGCAGCTACACATGCTGTAAGCAACAAACCATGCAGCTGAATATTGCTGGAAAGACTTTGTTCAAAATACAAACCAAAATATAGAAATCAAAAGTATTTGACTAAAACAACAAGGTTTTTCCGTACAATTAAAACAAAGATATATACAAATTAAGCTACATTCTTGTTTTGGCCGAAATCTGCTTCCAAATCTCCACATTTCAAATAAAATACAAAGGCATTTAAGAGGGTGTCTCTTTAATTGCCACCCACTCAATTTCGCGTAAAAAAATCATTTTGCCTGAAACGCTAGTAAATGAAAGACTTTATCGAAGCTAGAAATAAAACAGGTTTGGTTTGGTTCAAAAGGATTTTCTGCCCCCGCAAGGAGCCGTTGAATATTTTGTCCGGCGAAGGCCCGTCGCAACGTCTCGAAAATTGAAAACTAGGCAATTTTCGTGGTGCTATAAAATATTTCATTCGCGTCGACTAGCAGTGGATTTTATATTAATTTGCTCAAAAATAGTTCTAGTTTTCTATACGAGGAACAATTGTTCTCTCAGTTAAGCTGCAAACGCGAAATTGAGCATATCATGACCCCCCACTAAACGCCATCCAACGAAAGCTGGAAATGGCCTTGATTTAAAAGCTCATTTTTAAAAATTGGAACCGAGTTCATAACTCTAGCCTGTGCAGCCGGAAAGTGGGGTCTTTTATTGGCAAAAATATGCAAAAACCGCTGTACGATTTCAGTATTTCAAAAGTTATGACCGTTTGTATTAGCACATGTGCGAGCATTTGCAATTTTCGCGACTATTGCGAAATCAACCCATCTCGAGCAAACTTTGCAATAAATATAGCTTACCTGCTTCGCAACTCGGCTTATTTCAAGCTTCAACCACTTTTCAATGCCTCAGATGACTTAAATCGATAACTGACCCAGTAAATAGGTAGGTTTTGCCATCGAATCTTGCCGCATGGCCTCTCAGTATATCGCGTCGTTTCAATGTTAGCGAAGCAAATAATGGTTCAATCACAGGGTGGTGAGGTTACTCAGGTAATAAGTGACGTGGAAGTGTGTAGGCCTTTTTGGGATTTGAAATTAGCAAACTGAGGACTTTTTTGGGTTAGAAAAAATTGTGTTGACTTGATTTGGGTGGGTGGGTGCTCAAGCGAGCTATCGAGTGAAAATTGCTCCCGTCTGCTACATATCGTTCAACGCTTCGCGTATTCACGACGAAATGCGCATACATATACATACGCCCTGTCTAATGAAGTGATTTCATATAACCCTTGAAATAGAAATTCGACAAATACACACTATAGGACACTAAACCCATTATTTTCTTTCGTTTACAGTTGACTATTTAGCAATGACCGTTTCATTTTGTTTCACGAGTTTTCTGAAATCGCTCTAGTCGCTAAAAAGCCCTGTGTAAGTGATACTAATTAAAATTATGTATTAATGTATTACAACGATTACTGGAACGTCGCTGGATTACTGTAAAAGTACGCACCTTTGATGACTCTTGGGTAGTTTCTTCACACAAAATAAATCGGGATCAAACAGAAGTCTTTCAAATAATATGAATTACAAAAAGCCTTGTATTCAAACCAACAGAAGAATTACACACTATTGCACAATGTATGTGCTCAGTCCTTTTATTAAGTACAAGCGCACTTTTTATAAATAGAACACTGTCATGACACACTTTTTGGCTCAAGTGTTTCCTTCTTTGCTAATTTCACTTTCATGAGAATAAAATCTCTACTACACATAATCGTTTGGTTTCATTCTCCAGCGTTATTTCTAGAGGATTTGTGTGTCAAGTAAAATCATGGCTCCCTTGTAGGCTCTCAGTGTTTCCTTCTTTGCCTATGTTTTTCACGAGTTTTAAATCTCACCTAAAGATAATCTTTTGGTTTCATTCTCCAGCGTTATTTCTAGAACACTTGTGTTCACGTGATATTTCACTTGTTGTCACGACTGCCTTCTAGGCTCCCAGTGTTTCCTTTTTTGCTTATTTTACTTTCACGAGAATGAAAATCTCTAGCGATAATATTTTGGTTTTAGTGATATTACACGGGACGACTCTTAACGCAAAGTTGTTCCGTTGAAAGTAGACACCGTGTAACAGCGCGCGGACGATTTTTAATGCAATATTTTGTTGCGATGACACGTTGTAAGTTTTTGAAGTTGGTTCAAACTCCTGCAACATGTTGCCGCAACAAATTGTTGAAATAAAAATCACCCCAGATAACATCCCTTTATTCTCTAGCGTTATTTCTAGAACACTTGTGTGGCACATGATATTTCACGTGATAAAGTCATGACCCGCTCTCTTGGCACTCGATGTTTCCTTTTTATTTTTTAACATTTACGAGAATTAAGACCTCGAGCGCTATTCTTCAAGTTTCGGTTTTTAACGTTCTTTCTGGAGTGATGTGCAAATCAAATTTAACACCAGACACGGAACAAAATTGTCAATATTCTGGCCTCGAAATGAATACTTTACGCTTACCTTCTAATAAACAATATAGCAGTATTAGTTAATAATACGGCCTTTTTTTACTATAAAAATTGCTCAAAACCGAAAATCCGCTTTTCATAAAAACCGAAAACCGATCGATGTTAAAAAAAGTAAACCGTAACGGTGACCAAAACCGAAAAACCGGAAATTTTGAGGGCAAAAACCGAAACACCGATCTCAAAAATGACAAGAACCGAAAAACCGAAAACTCCAAATGCCCCCTACCAACAGCACGATGTTTCAGGGGCTATTCACATAATACTTTGTTTTCTGATCTGGCGCGAAAACTACGCAAGCGAGAACGCCTTACGCTGAGCCGGTCGATTTGGTCATGTGAATACAGTGCGTACTTCATTTTGGAACGAAACTCATTCCGGTATCATATGTATTAAGCCCCTTAGATAGGTGAATTACTTCTGAATGTTCAATAACATTGACAGCTCACAACGAGCGCTCTGTGCAACCAACAAGAGGCATCAACAGCCGCTGTTTATATTGACTGTAGATGAAGTGTGTATTCAAGAATTGTCTGTTGGGAAAATATTGGTTCAGTTTCTTTTCCGGCGAGGTCCGTATTAAGTGTACAAAACAAAAATAAAGACGAAGAAGAAGTAAAATAAAGAAATCAAATAAAGAAGCATTATTTGACATAATTCCCAAGATATTTATTTTATTCTTTTGGATCTTCCTAAATGAGCCGTTAAGCAAATAGCTTTTAATTTTAATGACTTTACTATTTGTTGTTTTCCACATGCTTACGAGGCTTTCTGAGGGAGCCGCACGGAAATACGGTAGTCAAAGTAAGAAAATGATATGTCAACAGCTACCGTCAGGTCGATGTTCCGTCGGTTTGATGCCATCTTTCTTTGCTACAATAAATTGCTGAACCTGGCCATAGTAAACATCATTTCCACTTCTTAGAGCCCACAGCCCAGTTATCCTATTACTTAGATCACTCCGAAAACAAGAAATATGACTGTATTAGCGCCCCCCAAAAGCAATAGCGAAGCGCACAATTACTATTTATAGAACTAAAACTCAGACAAACAAACCACAGTGACTCTCAGGGAATTCCTAATGACGAATTTCTATTGTCAGAAATGCAAGAATACAAAATAATAAATTATAAACTCAGACAAACATGAGTATGGACGTCATTTGTGCGCTTTGCTATTACAGGGACACTGTCCCAGCTGATATATCGTGTGTTGATGATTATGGCCAGTAGCTTGCTTTAAAGTGCCACTATGATCAAAAATATACATTTTCTGTTCTCGTCATATTTTGAAAATATAAGTATTCGGTCAAAACTCGTACGGGAAGTGCCATTATTTTAACTTTACATTTCGAATTCGGCTTGCCGCCAATTAAAAAATGACCGCGACCGAACCCTGAGAGTTGGATCGAGTTGGCCTAAAGATTTTGTGACGTCAATGACTCAACACGTGCCTTTTGGCTTTGTGTTGTCCGTGACCGGAGGCAACCGCGTTGAGTCATTGACGTCATAAATCAAGTCACGTGTACCAGATCGCAAACCAGTAGAACGTGGGCTCGGATTTATAAACGGAGTTACGGCGGACGGATTTTACGTGATTTTCGTGTGTTTCTGGGCTGTGTAAGAATATATCAATCTAATTTATAGCAATTCGCATTTGTCTAAACCTATTAGATACATTTGCGTTGAAAAAAAGCGGAAAAGAAATACAGAAATTTTCGTCGTAGTGGCACTTTAAGCTAACCTTGCTTTATTATTTCGAAATACGAAGAAAACATCGCCAAAAGAGATGAAAGCAAAGAAATATTAACTAAAGAAACAAAATAACGGCTAAAAGAGGGAAAATTCCACAGAAATCTTATGGTGATTTCGAGTCTTGACGCCTGTCAAGAAATCAAATTTCATGAACCGTAATCCACTTCAATCCTTGCAATCCTGCACTTTATTTCCAATAGAATCTTTTTATCCAATTAACGATCGGACGTACCCCCCCCCCCCCACCTTAAGGTTTTTCTCCGATATTTTCAAGACCATTTGCGATTATCACATGCCGTTTTCAGCAGCTGTTCGTTTATCCTTGAGATACATTTTGGTAAAGTTTGACGACAACCGATTGCTATGGTAACGAAATATGACATCATAAGTAAAGTAATAAAAATGCGTGTTTTTACCTTTTTTTAGGTTAAAAAAAAAGAAATGCTGCCAAAGCACCAAAATGTTTAATTGTATGTTATTTTGCAACTCCAACAAAAATATTTGCAATTTCCGCTTTTTTGCGATAAATTTGAATTTTTAGTAAAATCCAAGATGGCGGACATTTTGACGGCAATTTTAGATGACGTCACGGACCCCCAGCAGCACCACAACCCAAAACGCCACATCGCAACATCGCCAAAACGCAAGGGGGGTGTTGCAACCCCCCCTTCCCCCCCCCTCCCTCCCCCCCCCCTATTTTAGATCTCTTAAGATAGTTACTGTAATTTGCCTTAGATAACAATTGTATCTGAATTGAAAGGCAGAACTTTTCTTCTCCCATTTTAAAATTAAGTATTTGCCGTTCAACGCAGAGGGAAATAAGTTAAATATGACGACTGAAGTAACAGGCTTTAAGTACTGTTCTGAACAGTAGCAAACAAAAAACCTAATTAAGAACCTAAACAGCCTGATTCCCCAGGTACTTAACAAACGATATAATTATTAAGAACCTATTCAGGCTGATTTGTAAAAAATAAAGGTTCTTATACATGGGTGTTTACTTAAACATCCTGAGCCTGGGTCGGGGAGCATATTTTGTCCCACTTCGAAACTTCAAGAGCATTAAAGCTATGACAATGAAACTTGGAAGGTTCCCAGATTTGGGTACAATTAGGGTGTTGAAGTCCTCAGTTTATCTTCCTTTGAAACCCTAAAGGGTACGATCATGAACATCACTTTTATACGAGGGTATTCTCCCTCCCTCAAGTCCCTGGGGGATGGGAGTCACTGACCCCTCGGTTCAGTTGCCGTCACCGTGTATACCACCACCTGATTCTATGTAATAAGCGGTTTTATTTACCAGAATAAATGAAGTTATTAGACATGATTATTGCCTGTAAACTTGGCGCACAACAAACTCACTCAAAGTGATGCCAACTATCGCCTACTTTAGAAAACTCGCCTGAAAAAAAGACAAAACCCTTCCAAATAGAATCGCTTGTGTATTGCTCGTTATTTTTTAATTAATGTTGGTGCTTTTTTGTGTGAGTGTTTACCATGGCAGTAACATCGAAAACTCTACATAGTCGTCTCTCTCACGTTTTGGTGTTTATTGCTAAAAATATATACAAAATGGTTGCATTTGTATTACAATCCCTTAAAGAGTCTGACCCACCCAGTTTGCATTGCGCGCTTCTCTTATTGTTATGATACGGCTCTATTCCATATTTGGACAAGCATATCACCTCCTGCACGAGAGAATTTCTCATCTACAATACAGTATGGACTTTCGGGGGCCCTGAAAATGGCGGATGAACCAACGTAGGCGCGCAATGCAAACTGGGTGGGTCAGATTCTTTAAACACGAAGTTCCGGTATAAAAGGCTTAGCCTGCGCGCAGACGTATCCGATTTCCTTGCTCCCCGAGGAAAACGGACGTCTGCGAAACGCTGTTTCGAATCGTGTTCACGTCGTGCCGTTGGAATTTTAAATTTGGCATAAATTATTATAATCATCCGCTGACCTGATAGGTTACGGCTCATGGTGTCATCGATGCAAAAAAAATGGCGGCCTTTCGTGTCGCGTTAGATCAAGTTTGCGAAATTTTCAGAGTTTCCTCGCTTTGTTTAGAGCAGGAAGAATGTCTAAAGGCCGCCTGCGATGACAAAAATGTTTACGCCAGTCTCCCTGGGTATGGGTGTGGGTATGGGTGTGGTTTTTGACCGTCCACTTAGTGGCAGGAAAGTGATTATTATTTCTCCGTTGAAAACATTGATGGAGGATAAAGTTCAATTTCTAAAAGCTCTGAGACTATCAGCGGTGGCTCTGCACGACGAACAGTCGGAGGAAATTTTAAAAGACGTCGAAAGAGATTAGTTTACGTATTTGTTTACATCGCCGGAGAGGAATTATGAATTTATGCAGCATAAATTATTTCGGCATTTCGGAGTGATAGCCAATCAGAGCTGTTTCTAACAATGCCTACTGTCAAACGTCCAATCAGAGCGCGGTCCACGGATCCTTGAGAAACGGCAGGATACGTGAACACGATTCGAAACAGCGTTTCGCAGACGTCCGTTTTCCGCGGGGAGCAAGGAAATCGGAAACGTCTGCGCGCAGGCTAAAAAGGCTTAGCTCCTCCACCATTTCACACCCTTTCGGTGTGAAATGGAAATTAAGGCGTCTTTCAGGCACAAAACGTGATTAACTTGCGCGTCCTTTAAATATAATTTGCTTCAAAAATCCAATAAACCAAGATTTTACCTAAGCAAAAAAATAGAAGTTCATAAAGACTTCTGATATAACTTTCATAAAGTTTTTCCAAATTGCGTTTGCAATGGTCTTAGTAATGACGCATGTTGTTTGTCAGTTGTTAATGCTTCAGTGATTGATGAATGAATGGCTATTATAGGCCAGGCTCTTTTTATACTGGAACTTCGTGTTTAAGAGTTTCAGACCCATCTTTTATCAGAACCATTTTTAGTGTTGCAAATATAAGAACATTATCTATGACGTAACGAGGAAACTATGGTATAGTTAACTAATAATCGTAGGCCTGCTGGGTTGGATTAGGCCCGAGAGGGGTACTCTGTGTATTTTCGGTTGGGGTGTGCCGCTGGAACTCATCCATTACTCTTTACCAGACCACGTTCCCTACCCTATTTCAGACTCGCTTTATTTCAGCTTCATACCACTGATCAGTTTCCCAGAAAACGATACCCTATAGTAGTTAGGGACGTTGGTGATTCGGGACCACCCCCAAAGACCCCTATGGAGCCTTAATTTAATGATTGCCACCGTCACCCACAGGTCCTCCTGCCAGTTGGCCCTGTGGGTGGCGGTGGCAATCATTAAATTAAGGCTCCATAGGGGTCTTTGGGGGTGGTCCCGAATGCACCAACGTCCCTAACTACTCACTGTGAATGCCGGTCCGGTACGAGACCACTACCCCAGGGATGTATAGCCAATTGAATAAACCCCACCCCTGTGCATACCAACCCACATGGCAATGACGGCCCAAGGTCTTGACTTCAATCCAAAGAATCAAGAATACTTTGGTCATTGGTTGCTGTCCTTTGGTGAATCCCATTGGGACTATTTGCCAGACTTGATCAAGGATTACATCCTTGAATTGGTTGAAAGGAGTATCCAGCGTGACTTGGCTACCAAGGCCCTTCATCAACGCAGGATGAAATCTGTATGCCTTTCAATAAAAAATCATTATCACTGGGAACACTTTTGCTATTTCCGTTTATTCACTTCACAAACATGTGAGGAATGCCAAGAACACTTCTCACCAGAAGTGGACATGGGCAGGCACAGGGGCATTTGTCCTGGCATGTCGTTTTATAGAGCTTTTCAGGGGCCCTTGATGCTTGCAGACATCGGCAGTGATGACGAGGAAGACTATGACAACCCAAGTGCTCACGAAAGTTTCTATGGCATTGGTCGCTCAACGTGATCCAGTTGTGTGGTTATCACCAATTGAAAAAACATTCACCCTTCGTATATCAATGATGGCGACAACACAAGCTTTCATGAACTTTCTCAAATCGAGGAACACTGGACTGAAACAAAAGAGTGCGGACTGGCTCTCAGCCAGACAAAATACAATTGGGGCATCAGAGATTTCTGCCTTGACAGGATCGTCGCCGTTTGAATCACGGCACAGCTTGCTCATGAAGAAAATTCAACCAACACATATGCTCAACAATACGGCTTGTACCTGGGGCAATCTGTTCGAGCCGCTTATTCGCAAGTATTTTGAACAAAAACATTCTGTTTCCGTTTTTGGTCACAGCATATGTCTTAATCTGTCAAGAGAGCATCCGCTTTATCGAAAGGTCACTTGTAGTCCAGACGGTTATTTTAAGGATAAAGACGGCAGCTTTATTCTCTTGAAGTTTAAATGCCCGTTCAAGCCAAAAATAGCGATTAACAGAATTCCTAGCTATTATCGCGATCAGATACAAACAGGACTTGCTTTGAGTGGTGACATGGTCTCCAAAGGCTTGTTTGTTGACGGCTATTTCAGAATGTGTTCTTTAAAACAGCTTGAACCAAGTTTAGCTCACAATTCTTTTCTCAACGCCGGGAAAACATACAAGACAAAAAATAAATCAACTCTTGCCTGGGGGGTCTGTTATTTATTCAGCAAACAACACATCAAGATCAATCAAGCCGAATTTATTGATCTTGGAGCAATAAAATCAATTGCTTTGTTTGAACATGTCATGGGTTTAATTGCCACTAAAGAGATTTTGGTTACATATGGCAAAATAAGAATGACGTTCACAGCCCGTGACGAAAATGCTGAATTTCTACGTTTAAACGCTATGAAAGAAGCGTTCTCTAACCCGCGTAGAGAAGGGCCGAAACCTGTCGCAATGTTCGCTTGGAAATTGCTCGATCTCACTGAAATTTGGGAGTTTAAAAACCCAGATTTTTTGAGGGAAATCCAAAGGTCTGTTGAATGTTTTTATGAAAACCTATCAAAATTGAAAGGAAGAATCAAAAATTATACTTACACCGAGGACTCTGCCACAACTCCAAACACAGGCGATGACAAGGCCTTTTTGGAAGCCTTTTTAATGAAGCAAGCGGCAAAGCTTACTCCAGAGTTCTGAACGCATTATGCCATAAATATTCGTTTTTGATTATCATCGCATCAGACATCCATTGTTGTCTCAGGTAATTTATAATCACCCGCTGCGGCGCTTGGCGCGGTGTTATAATGTTCAGGATTTTGTAGATCACAAACGTATAAGACATTCTCTGAAGCCGACCTTCTATTTGTTTGAAGACACGTTTCGTTTGAAGGATTTGATCGAGAGTCAACTGAACAGGCAGACATTTGAGCTTTTTTAAAAGTCGGTTCAGAGCATAACCAAATGAATAACTTCGTCCCGGTCGATGGCTTTGTCTGTGGAAATTGTTTTGCTGCGTACATGCCTGACCATCATCGAGCACTTCCACACGGCCGCATCTTTCACAATAAAGTTCACAAGAATTGATTGATTGCAAAAAGGAGCCACCACAGTCATAACAAGACAGGAGTCTTCGGGCCCGGCGTTCAATCTCCATGTCATTGTAATGTTTTTGAAGATATTGCTGCCCAATCTCTGCCAACCCCACATCTTCGCATAACTGATAAAGTTTTTCCGGCAGGCACAAGCGGTGTATTTCTTTTGTGTAATCGCTGCCGTATAGCGAGCGAAGGATGGCAAATTTGTGTTCTTTGTCAAGTTGTCTGAACCGTGCGCCAAACTCAGTCATGTCTATATTTAGAGATTACAATTTTTCAATTGGGGGTTTCCCGTGACTTCCGGTGTTGTTGTGCTCGGGCCGTATTTAGAAAATTACGGCTTTTCGAAGCTTCTCGGGCACACCGAAGCGCCCCACAAATACCGAAGCGCCCCAATTTTGTTGAAAAAAGTTTTTCTGGGGCGCTTCGGAATTTATTTTTTGAAAAAGTTTTTGTGGGGAGCTTTGGAATTTATTTTTTGAAAAAAGTTTTTTGGGGGCGCTTCAGAATTTATTGGCGGGATTTATCCTTAGAAATGTAGATGTTAAAGCCAGAGTTTAATCTCTCAAATCAGATTTGGAGGCTTCGGTGAAAAGACTTATCTTTTTTTGAAACTCTTGTTTGACTTCCTTGCGAAGTTCGTTTTTGAGTTTCTCGAGGTCTGGCGCTTGTGTTTGAGTGCAAACGTTTTTTTAGCCTTAACACCATCCCTGATTGCAGCTTTGAGTTCGTGATATTTTTTCACCTCACGAGTAATTATGGTGAATTCTGCATCACTGATCCTCTTGTCTTCCAGAGCCTTTGAGACCAGTTCATAGACAGAGTTGCGTTTAGCCAGGGCCAGTGTATAAATTTCTCGTGTTTGGTCACTTTTCGCTCCAATCGCTTGTTAGCAGCTGTAAAGCCAACAGAGGATAGCCCGCAGAGGGTCGCAACGCCGGCGAGTGCTGGACTTGCAATTATCCCGAACCCAGTCAAGGGATAATTGCAAGGGCCCCTGATGACAGCCCGACAGAAAGCGACCCCAGGCCAACCGCCGAGTAATGAACCAATGATTGGGTTCGTTTATATTTCTTTGCGACCTGACGGTAATGCTCGGCTTCGTCAGACAGCTCTTTAAGCAAGTCAGAGATCTTTTTGAGCCGGAAGTCTTCTGCATTGATTTGAGTGATCTCACGCATGGGGTATAGCTGTTGTGTCTCGCTGTATTCGGGGGCCGATGGCAGCACATTGGCAGAACTTATGGCATGGGTATATATATGATTTTTTAATTTAACTCAACTTCAAATTCCAAAGGCTCGCCATTGAAGTTGAAGAGGTTATTGTTCTCATCCCTCACTGACAGCGTGATAGAGTTAACATAATCACTAGACGAGACGTCACGCAAGACGTTCTGTTGTATTGTCTCGTAATGAATCTTCTCAAAAGCTTTTCCACGAATATCAAACCGAGCCAAAACCGTCGAAGGTTTGCCATTAAGGAGGTTTTGTTCTTTATCAACCAGATCACAGTGGATGAAGTAAGTGCTTGGTGCCGTTAAACGCTTGACGAAGGTTATTAGCATCAATACAGGGCTTATGCCAAGCAATTCTGCCAGATTGTCACTAAGCGTCACACTGCTGCTGTTATTCGTAATGACCATGGCTCCATATGGCCTGTTTGTTTCAATTGTTAGATTTAAACGGCTGTTATAGCCTTTTAGGCTTTCAAAGTCTTTTGTTAAACTCTCAATAGAGTGATGTCCTGGAAGTAAGGTTGCACCACGTGATGAACCATTAGGCGGAGGGGCTGTTGGTGAAATCTTTGATTCTTCTTTCAAATTATGCCACGAGTTGAAAATTGAGCAAGAGACAAGCCGGATGTAATTTGGCCTCGGAAGCGCGTGGTCGAAATAGCTCGTGTGGGGGTTCGAAGTCGTGACAAATGTCAACACAACCGTGACAGATGTGAGTATATAAGAACATTTTAAAATATAATTATATACAATCATGTTTGGCAGACGGCCTGGTGGATTTAATCCTAATTCAAATCTTGGCATCTCCATCGGAGGCCACAATTACGGACCCCCACCCCCTTTTAATTCAAACCTAAACGTCAATAGCCATTCTCCATATAAGCCACCGCCCCCTGATCCTGAAATTGTTTGGTTGAATTCGCCGGAGGCTGCCAAGCTCTACGCCGCGGCCAAGGCTAAGGCGCTCTCAGACTTCAAAAAGCGTTTCCCGCAAGCTGATATGTCACACTTTGAAGTGCAAGTAGAGTATGGTGCCGACCACAAAACCGCCACAGGGGAAGTGCTTTACAAAAAGGCCCCTGGCTCATGGGGACTAATAACAGAAATGCCCCACAAAGATTGGACTGGAGCCGAAAGAGACGCTCTTGGCCTCCATTATGACGGGGGTTTCCCTTATCAGTTATCGTTGGGTCAAAAAATGTCATCAATCCCGGCTATTGCTTTCGACACAACAATAGACAAAGACATGATGATTGGCGCAATCTTGAACGACAAAGAGCAAAGGATTTACGTCACGCCAACTGAGTATTTCACAACGAAATACAGAAACATATTCAGGGACACACAGATATCCTTCACAACCGCCAAATATGGCCGAAAGTGGATGGGTGGCCCTCATATGAGTTTTTGGCCGCAACAACTCTCCTTTGCCCTGTGGTGTGCAACAACTGGCTGTGGAATCTCGCGTGACATTCTATTCGATAAGAACTCCAGTCTATCTCTAACCACACAGCTCCGGTCGTTTTACCGGTTTCACGTTTATTTCACAACAAGGCGAATACTCTACCAGATGGGTGGGGAACAAAGCGTAAGTGCTTTGCCAGACGACCCCCCATTCTCCCAGAAAGACAACAAATACAACATCGACGCGTACAAGAAGCTTTGCATCGAGTTCGGCATCGACCCCAGTTCTGACTTCCGGTTCACACATGGCAAGAACCACGGTCTAGGGAATGTCTACATTTGGGTTTATGGAGATGGCCCCACATCTACCGATTACACATACCCCGATTCCGATCTGGCTCTGTTCGATGATGAGCGCGTCACTGACAGAAAAGACTCCAATTATAAAGCCAATGGAATAACTTACGTTCGCAATGACCAAGGGGCGGACACCCAGTTCGAGCACTTTGTGCCAAATTATGCACAGGGGCTAACACAGCCAGGGCTCGCGCGTATGAACCAATCAATCGAGGCCTTTGTGTACTGCATTCTTGGCTCACAGGCCAAAACCCGCAGCAGCATCATTGGAAGAGGAGGCAGGGCTTTCGAAACGCAGAGAGTATTTCTCATCCATCTAGAGGAGGCCATAATCCTGAACGACATCGCAACAAGCGTACAGCGTTACCAGCTTTCCATCCAAGCAACGAAAGTTCGCCTGGACTTTGCGACAGCACCCGGAAGCTGGCTCATGCCCTCGCGCATGATTATCAACACAGAGAGCGTGATCGGGTATAACAACAATCTGCAGGAGGCAACACAAGGAATGAAGCTGGGCGTGAACAGTGGTGTTAATCTGGGCACAAAAAAGGCCTCCCTTCGCCACATGGACGGTGGCCCGACAAAGATTAATCCACCAAACAGTCACCCATCAAACCCGATACATACACAGGCTACACAGGCACAGGGCATTGCGCCCAAACCGAAGGTCACACCCTCACCCGCACCCACACCCGCACCCACACCAACACCCACACCACAACCCGCACCCGAGCCACAGCCCGACCCGCATCACGTCTCCAAGGCACTCGTTGGTGTGGGTGCGGTTGCTTTGGCAGGGCTTTTCGTTTGGGCCAGATAAGTGTGTGTTCAAGACCTCGAACGCTTGGTGACCCTTTCAACAAGGAAGGCCACCACGGCAAGGATGAGCAGCCAGGCGTGTTTGCCTAGAAAGGTGATGACCGACCCGGCCGTTTTGAAGAGGAAGCCCACAACTGAGCCAATGAGGCCAGGCAGGGCGTTGGCTGCCTTTTTGCCAAGCTCTTTAAGCCCGTTGCCAATGGCTCGTGTGGCCTTTGCCAGACCGCTCAAGGTGGCGAGCACAACAGCACTGATGGTGATGCCAGCTGCCAGAACAATCGCTTGCAGGGTCCATCCGTATTTCTTGAAGATTTCTCTGACCCGCTCTCTCAAAGACAGGGCGTTTTCCCTTTCATGAACCTGTGGTCGGAGCCTTTCCAGCTCTTCTTCTCGCTCGGCAACCCTGGCTTCCGCCGCTTCTCTTTCAGAGGGGGAAGTGTTCTCATCCTCTATGACGCGCCTGTCTTCAGCGTTCTGTCGTTCAAGCTCGGCTTCTCTTTCGTTCAACTCATCAAGGGGTTTGGTTGAGTTCAACCCTGCTTCAACTTCATTTCTTTCCTTCACCATTGCAGAAAGGCGTGTTCTGGCTTTGTCAACCTTTGCCTGTACTTGGGCGCGTTCTTTGTCTGTTCGTTTTTGTATTTTTTGCAGGGCCCCTAATTCTTTTTTCTGGTTTTAAGATCTCGTTGAAGATTCTTTTCCAGCAGTTTTAGACGGTCTATCTCGGCTTGATTTTCAACGACTGAACCGTGTTCCTGCTCCAGAGTCTCCCTCCTCGCTTGAGTTTGCTCAATTCTGTTTCTGAGGTTTTGCACCTCATTTGCTGCTTGTTGTTTTTCCACAGCAGCCCTTTCATCCTCCTTCAGTTGTTTTTCTGTCTCCTTCAATCTTTGCCTTTCTTCCCTTATTGATGCATTTTCTTCATAGACAAGCTCTTCAGCGGTTGGGCCAAGGGCTGTTTTGAACTTGACCGCGAATGATTTGCGGAGGCTCCCATCTCTATTTAAAACGAGAGTCTCGCCACCCTTTGCCCCAAAGGAAACAATTTTGCCGGCATTTGCTGGTTTTTTGCCATAACCTATTGGGTCTATTTTCGAAAAGTCTGCTTTTGGGCGGTCCTTTTTGCAAATAATGGTTCAATCACAGGGTGGTGGGGTTACTCAGGTAATAAGTGACGTGGAAGTGTGTAGGACTTTTTGGGATTTGAAATTAGCAAACTGAGGACTTTTTTGGGTTAGAAAAAATTGTGTTGACTTGTTTTGGGTGGGTGGGTGCTCGAGCGAGCGATCGAGTGAAAATTGCTCCCGTCTGCTACATATCGTTCAACGCTTCGCGTATTCACGACGAAATGCGCATTGCGCATACATATATATACGCCCTGTCTAATGAAGTGATTTCATGTAACCCTTGAAATAGAAATTCGACAAATACACACTATAGGACACTAAACCCATTGTTTTCTTTCGTTTACTGTTGACTATTTAGCAATGACCGTTTCATTTTGTTTCACGAGTTTTCTGAAATCTCTCTAGTCGCTAAAAAGCCCTGTGTAAGTGATACTAATTAAAATTATGTATTAACCCTATCCAGACCGGGGGGGGGGGGGGGGGGGGGGGGGGGGGTGGGGGGGGCTTTTGGAGCCCGCTCGAACTTTGCAGTTGTGTCGTTTCAAAACGGTCGATGCAATGACCACCAAATTTGGTGACTTTTCCTAAAATTTATCTGGAAACATTTTCACGTTAGCGTCCTTTGTCCACCGACATTGACGTTTCCATAGCAACCGCTTTTTTACACCTATGTTTTACAAAATTAGCACTTTTCGCTTTAATCAAGATTATTTCAAAGATTTCTTATTGAATTAATATTTTCCACTTAATTTAGCGATAATTGATCAAATTATGTATAATTGTTTATTAATTAAGGTTAATTAACGGTAATTTTAGGAAAATCTGGAACATGAAATGTCAAAATCCAGGATGGCGGATCGAAGTTTTAGTAAAGATCGTTTCTCTCTATAATATTATTATTGGTTCATATTTGGATTGTAAAACATTTGCCCACAATAAACTAAGCTTTAGCAGTCCATTTGCTTTATTTTTCGGTGTTTTTTACCAAAATAAACACGTTTGGACTAATTCAAGATGGCGGATCCAAGATGGCGGATCCAAGAATTTATTTCTAATATATTACGTGTCTGTGTAATTCCATTATCTCTAAACATTTATTGTCAAAATATCATAAAAATGTCCTTTTCACTTGAGAAAGTTTTTTTTAATTCATTACGTACATGAAAAGCCATAATTTACAAAGATAACTGTTCCAGCTTTTAAGATCATGTACACATCACTTCTATGACGTCACACGCTGTTACCATAGCAACAAAGTGTACGAATTCATTTACTTTTACTCCTGCATCAATATGTGAAAGTTTGGTATGAACAGTACCGTTTGTTTCAGAGATATGCCTTATAGAACGTTTCAGTTGGTTATTTCATTGTATATGACGTCATAATGACGTCACTGTTATTGTTAACAACACCAAAAGTGTTAGTAAACGTAAGACTTTCATCAAATAGGTAGCTGTTAAAGTCATGTTGCTATATGTTCAGAATTGAGAAAATATTGATGAAAGACTGTTTTAGCCAATAAAATCGACTATATGACGTCATAATGACGTCACGTTACGTCATTATGACACCAAAGTATCTGTAGTTACTAGAATTCATGACAACATTATCCTGTGTAAATTTGGTGGCCATAGCATAAGCGGTTTCAAAGTTACATAGGGGGGGGGGGGGTTCTGGAGCCCCCCCCCCCCCCGGTCCCAGACGGTCAAAAAAAGCCCGGTCTGGATAGGGTTAATGTATTACAACGATTACTGGAACGTCGCTGAATTACTGTAAAAGTACGCACCTTTGATGACTCTTGGGTAGTTTCTTCACGCAAAATAAATCGGGATCAAACAAAAGTCTATCAAATAAAATGAATTACAAAAACCTTGTATTCAAACCAACAGAAGAATTACACACTATTGCACAATGTATGTGCTCAGTCCTTTTATTAAGCACAAGCGCACTTTTTATAAATAGAACACTGTCATGACACACTTTTTGGCTCAAGTGTTTCCTTCTTTGCTAATTTCACTTTCATGAGAATAAAATCTCTACTACACATAATCGTTTTGTTTCATTCTCCAGCGTTATTTCTAGAGGGTTTGTGTGTCAAGTAAAATCATGGCTCCCTTGTAGGCTCTCAGTGTTTCCTTCTTTGCCCATGTTTTTCACGAGTTTTAAATCTCACCTAAAGATAATCTTTTGGTTTCATTCTCCAGCGTTATTTCTAGAACACTTGTGTTCATGTGATATTTCACTTGTTGTCACGACTGCCTTCTAGGCTCCCAGTGTTTCCTTTTTGCTTATTTTACTTTCACGAGAATGAAAATCTCTAGCGATAATATTTTGGTTTTAGTGATATTACACGGGACGACTCTCAACGCAAAGTTGTTCCGTTGAAAGTAGACACCGTGTAACAGCGCGCGGACGATTTTTAATGCAATATTTTGTTGCGATGACACGTTGTAAGTTTTTGAAGTTGGTTCAAACTCCTGCAACATGTTGCCGCAACAAATTGTTGAAATAAAAATCACCCCAGATAACATCCCTTTATTCTCTAGCATTATTTCTAGAACACTTGATATTTCACGTGATAAAGTCATGACCCGCTCTCTTGGCACTCGATGTTTCCTTTTTTAACATTTACGAGAATTAAGACCTCGAGCGCTATTCTTCAAGTTGCGGTTTTTAACGTTCTTTCTGGAGTGCAAATCAAATTTAACACCAGACACGGAACAAAATTGTCAATATTCTGGCCTCGAAATGAATACTTTACGCTTACCTTCCAATAAACAATATAGCAGTATTAGTTAATAATACGGCCTTTTTTACAATAAAAATTGCTCAAAACCGAAAATCCGCTTTTCATAAAAACCGAAAACCGATCGATGTTAAAAAAAGTAAACCGTAACGGTTACCAAAACCGAAAAACCTGAAATTTTGAGGGCAAAAACCGAAAAACCGATCTCAAAAATGACAAGAACCGAAAAACCGAAAACTCCAAATGCCCCCTCCCAACAGCACGATGTTTTAGGGGCTATTCACATAATACCGGAATAACTTTCATTCTGGAACGAGTTCATTCCATCTCCATATATTTCTTTGTATCTGTTTACATGATACCGAGACGAAATTTTGTTCCCTTACAGGTCATTCCGGAATGAGTTCACTCCGGTTTTCAATCCGAATGAAATTCTCGTTCAGGTATGACATTTTATTCTGGCATCGTGTAAATTGAAAACGAACTTCGTTCCAAGATGAAAACCGCAAAGCGTTTAGTCTGGGGCGAGTGGCGCATGCGTATCGTTGCGCGAAACGTGCGCCATCTTTGTTTTCTTATCTGGCGCGAAAACTACGCAAGCGAGAACGCCTTACACTGAGCCGGTCGATTTGGTCATGTGAATACAGTGCGTACTTCATTTTGGAACGAAACTCATTCCGGTATCATATGTATAGCCCCTTAGATAGGTGAATTACTTCTGAATGTTCAATAACATTGACAGCTCACAACGAGCGCTCTGTGCAACCAACAAGAGGCATCAACAGCCGCTGTTTATATTGACTGTAGATGAAGTGTGTATTCAAGAATTGTCTGCTGGGAAAATATTGGTTCAGTTCCTTTTCCGGCGAGGTCCGTATTAAGTGTACAAAACAAAAATAAAGACGAAGAAGAAGTAAAATGAAGAAATCAAATAAAGAAGCATTATTTGACATAATTCCCAAGAGATTTATTTTATTCTTTTGGATCTTCCTAAATGAGCCGTTAAGCAAATAGCTTTTAATTTTAATGACTTTACTATTTGTTGTTTTCCACATGCTTACGAGGCTTTCTGAGGGAGCCGCACGGAAATACGGTAGTCAAAGTAAGAAAATGATATGTCAACAGCTACCGTCAGGTCGATGTTCCGTCGGTTTGATGCCATCTTTCTTTGCTACAATAAATTGCTGAACCTGGCCATAGTAAACATCATTTCCACTTCTTAGAGCCCACAGCCCAGTTATCCTTTTACTTAGATCACTCCGAAAACAAGAAATATGACTGTATTAGCGCCCCCCAAAATCAATAGCGAAGCGCACAATTACTATTTATAGAACTAAAACTCAGACAAACAAACCACAGTGACTCTCAGGGGATTCCTAATGACGAATTCCTATTGTCAGAAATGCAAGAATACAAAAAAATAAATTATAAACTCAGACAAACATGAGTACTGACGTCATTTGTGCGCTTTGCTATTACAGGGACACTGTCCCAGCTGATATATCGTGTGTTGATGATTATGGCCAGTAGCTTGCTTTAAAGTGCCACTATGATCAAAAATATACATTTTCTGTTCTCTTCATATTTTGAAAATATAAGTACTCGGTCAAAACTCGTACGGGAAGTTCCATTATTTTAACTTTACATTTCGAATTCGGCTTGCTGCCGTTACTCAATTCAAAAATGACCGGGACCGAACCCTGAGAGTTGGAACGTGTTGGCCTAAAGATTTTGTGACGTCAATGACTCAACACGTACCTTTTGGCTTTGTGTTGTCTGTGACCGGAGGCAACCGCGTTGAGTCATTGACGTGGGCTCGGATATATAAACGGAGTTATGGCGGACGGATTTTATGTGATTTTTGCGTGTTTTCGGTCAGCTATTTCTGGGCTGTGTAAGATTATATCAATCTAATTTATAGCAATTCGCATTTGTCTAAACCTATTAGATACATTTGCGTTGAAAAAAGCGGAAAAGAAATACAAAAATTTTCGTCGTAGTGGCACTTTAAGCTTCAAGCTTTATTATTTCGAAATACGAAGAAAACATCGCCAAAAGAGATGAAAGCAAAGTAATATTAACTAAAGAAACAAAATAACGGCTAAAAGAGGGAAAATTCCACAGGAATCTTACGGTGATTTGGAGTCTTGACGCTTTTTGTTTCTTTTAAAAGGTATACAAAATGTAATAATACATTTGTATAACTGTAATTGCTGCAATTGATATTAAAACAAAGTTTTTTAATATCCACTTTTTTAGGATTTAATTGGAATATATCATTTTTTAAAACTTTTTAGGTCATATAATGGATGTATAGACGACAGGTTTAAATAAAAAGGAGACACGCCTGCGGTCGAACACAGAGACGAACCATCAGTTCAATAAAGACAGTCAATGGTATTTCTATTTTTTAATATATAGATGCTAGGCAGCAGAAGAGGGAGGTAAGACAAAGGGGGGGCCATAAAATATAGCCCTTAGGTAAAAATAACAACTGGGACTAGACAACAAGGACGAGACAACACTACAGTAACTAAAGTAGTCAGTCGTAAATAATAACAGGGATTTTATTGTACTTTTAATAATTTTAGTGTTAATAATATATATATATATATATATATAAATATATATATATATATATATTGAAAATTGGGGTGGGGGGGGGGGGGTGGGGTTTGTGTTTGTTTTTTTGGGTTATGATTCTTTATTGCCCATTGCATAGAATAAGAACAAATACATAGCACAGAAGAGAAGGCAGCCCAACAAATGACTGCAAGTTGCACAATGTAGGCCTTAATTTTAATTTTTGTCTGCTGAGGGAAAGTTAATTGTAGAAAATGGCAATACACATTAGAATTTCGTATTAATATACTTCTTACATGGCATGAATTGACAGGCATGAACTACCAGTAAGAATAATATATTATAGTAACTTTGAGAGGATTTAGAAATAAAAACTTATTTTAAATTATTTTTCATAATGTCTTATCGCAGAAGTTGACGAGAAGTCTCTTGATGAGATTTGCATCAACAAAGGCTGCGGAGAGAGAGAAATCCATGACATCAAGACATCCGGAATCTTTTCTTTTATGCCCCTAACAATGCTCTGTTGCAGAGTGGAGATGTAGTTTCCCGATTAGACAAGTTTCACTACAAAGATAGTAGGATGAAAAACAGAGGGTTGTGAAATTAATTTAAAGCCGTCATATAATCATACTATTTTCATTTTGTAATTTTAATTTAATTCTTATACTTTAATTTAATTATTTAAAACCTAAATTAACATAATAATTTCGAAGAAATAGCTAGGGAAGAGGAGGGGGTGGGGGGGGGGGGGGGGGGGGAAACTTGATAGGGAAAAACTTGATTTTTTGGCTTTGTGGATTTTAGTGAGTAATATGAGGGTGTTTGAGTATAAGCATGCGTTCTAAGGAGTATTTGTTCTTTTGATTAATTATTTTGTGATAAAAATGGCAGATATAAGAGACAATAGCAAGTTTGGATGATTTATTCTGTGATAAAAAGGGGGAGGATAATGAGAAACAATAGTAAATTTCGGTCAAAAATTCTTTAGGGTAGGTAGGCTTAGAGAGGAGGAGGGTGATGGGCCGCGAGGCTCGTTGATGCTTAAGATATTTATGGCACATATATGAGACCATGGTAAATCCGGGCTAAAAGATTTTTAGGGGCAGAGGGGCGCGGTTTGTGGTTTTATGGGCCCATGATATGCATATAAAAAGAATAATAATTTAGATATGAAGTACTGGCTATAAAGCGTACTCACAAAGTTACAAATAGACTAATGATGCTTATGGTTGAAAAGAAACATATCAGTAAGAGACCCAAATTGACTTAAACCAACCCATAATTATATTGGAGCAGGTAGGGTCCCTATACATTGGAGTGGATTGGGGTCCATTGGGGCTGGATTGTGGTGAATTGGGGTTTGGGCTGTGATTAGAGGGTCATAGAGTTTTTTTTGCTAAGGTATATGGGGTCTGAGTTTAGGTATGAGTGGAGTAAGTTATAATTTCTTTTATCAATTTTTTAGGTAAACAAGGAACAGTAGAAGAAAAGAAACAGAGGGAGCAAGATCATAAGCAGCCTACACAGTGATGGAATATCAAAAGACTATTGCGGATATGAATTATTAGTTTATTAATTAAATGAAAAATGAAATGCAAGCGCAATATAATTATTAATGGGTATCCGTGCTGCAGGACAAATAAAAAAGAAATCTAGTGCACAAAGAGGTGGCTATTATGAATCTAACTTTTCAATTAATAGATCAATTTTTCTGTCCATGCTGCCTGCCATCAGCCGTAATTGCGCAGCGATGCGCTTAGCATCTATAACGATCTTCTTTAGTTCTAGCGCTTGAGCCCTTATATCCGCCACTCCTTTCTTATATTCCCTTGAACGGCTCTCTGCCATGACCAGCGCACGCCCACTATCCTTCTCATACTCTTCCATTGCCCTTAACGCTTGTCTGACCTCACGTCTCTGTTCAGGTGTAATCTAAAAACAAGAACGGGGAGGGGGGGGCGGGGGGTTGTTGCATGTAAGACGTATGCATGGTAACCTATTTATCTATCAAAAATACACGCATTAAAGTAATGAGTGTTTCATTGATCAAATAGGCGTTGCCTTCTATTGACAGACATTTACTTGATTACTTGAAATGATTGAAAATCTTGATTGACATTGATCTAGACATTGGATCAAAAGCGTTACACAATAGGTTATTGTATTACATTTCAGTTCAGTTCAGTCAAATCGGATGTCGAAGTAAGAACGAAGTTATATTTTGCCGTCACTGTTAAATGCGCTAACCAGGACTGATTGAGAATTTGTAAGGAAAGCTAACCTGTGAAGTAAAGTACGACTGTTGTTAACGACCCGCCACAGAAGTAAGTTTCAGTCGCGTTGCTTAAGTTTACAGTGGAGTTTTCTCAATTTAGCTTACGAAATCAAGTATAAAATTATGTTTGTTCTAATCACGACGTTTAAATGTATCTCTCTTAGATCGAATAATTATATTAAAGCCTGAATTTGATATTATGCGGTTTGTGGTGGTCGTCTTCTGAGCTAACCAGTTCCACGAGGAAACAATGAGCTCATTACAATTTTAAAATACCATGAATATCATTACAAGAGGCAAAAACTTGAAGGCCTTGTCTAATCAGGAGCTCAGAAGGCAATCAAGGAAAATACGCCTTTGGTGAGGAGGGGGACTGGGTTATAGAAAGCAAAAATTCCGTCTTGACCGCCTGTCATTAGAAATCAAATTTAATGAACTGTAATCCACTTCAATCCTTGCAATCGTGCACTTTATCTCCAATAGACCCTTTTTATCCAATTAACCCTCGGACGTCCAAGGGACGAGGGATGCCCCCCCTCCCCACCCCGTTAGATTTTTCTCCGATATTTTCATGACCATTTGCGATTATCACATGCCGTTTTCAGTAGCTGTTCGTAGTTTGGCGACAACCGATTGGTATGGTAACGAAATATGACGTCATAAGTAACATGAAGTCAAGCCATTTTTTAATAAAAATGCGTGTTTTCACCTTTTTTTAGTGAAAATAAAAAGAAATGCTACCAAAAGCACCAAAATGTTTAATTGTATGTTATTTTGCAACTCCAACAAAAATATTTGCAATTTCCTCTTTTTTGCGATAAATTTGAACTTTTAGTAAAATCCAAGATGGCGGACATTTTGACGGCAATTTTAGATGACGTCACGGACCCCCAGCAGCACCACAACAAAAATCGCAACATCGCCAAAACGCAAGGGGGGTGTTGCAACCCCCCACCCTCCCCCCTTGTACCACGGCTGGGGTATACGTTTGCGTGTACCGAGGGTTAACCGATTTGTTATACGAACAAGTTTCAATCAACTGTTTTTCAGTTAAACAGTAAACACCCACGTATAAGAACTTAGTGGATTAAGAACCTACAGGCGGAAATTAGGAAATTAGACCCCATAAAATAAGAACCTATTCAGCCTTACATTTTATTTTGGGACCGTAGATCTTTTCAGATCCGATATGCTGCTAATTTATTTTTTACATGGTATAGGCCATGTACTCGCTGAGGGATGGTTCTGTCTATCCTCAATTTCTTTATCGCGACAACGACATGATATTTCAAATTCTTTGCCTATTACTCATGTTCACGCGCCGCTGTGACGTGGGTCAATTGGCAAACATTTGAATTCGAGCTCTCATCTTTTGCCATTTAACCACGTGCGATTTGGTAGAGAATAGGCGTTTAGACTAGTTTTTCTATCTTTTTGCTGCTACACCGTGCTGACGAGACCCAACCAGGTCGAAACAGCTGTCCACGGTTGCATTTTGGCTTTCAGTTTGGGCTCTATCATGTCGTTGTCGCGTTAAATGTTCCACGTAGTATCAGCCTCGCTCTATACTTTGATTGTATCTCTATTTTTGGCTGACTAGATCTGTTACAGATCCTACGTATACCGCGGCAACATTTTCGTACCCGGTCCTTTGCTTCTTATTTACATTTGAAAAAGGTTCTTATTTGTAAGATTAAACCGTAATTAAGTTAAATTAAATACTCATTGTTCCTATTTTAGATCTCTTAAGATAGTTACTGTAATTTGCCTTAGATAACAATTGTATCTGAATTGAAAGGCAGAACTTTTCTTCTCCCATTATAAAATTAAGTATTTGGGTAAATGTTCAACGCAGAGGCGGAAATAAGTTAAATATGACGACTGAAGTAACAGGCTTTAAGTACTGTTCTGAACAGTAGCAAACAAAAACCTAATTAAGAACCTAAACAGCCTGATTCCCCAGGTACTTAACAAACGATATATTTATTAAGAACCTATTCAGGCTGACTTGTAAAAATGAAGATTCTTATACATGGGTGTTTACTTGAATATCCTGAACCTGGGTCGGGGGGGCATATAGTGCCCCACTGTGAAACTTCAAGAGCATCAAAGCTATGACAATGAAACTTGGAAGGTTCCCAGATTTGGGTACAATCAGGGTGTTCAAGTCCTCAGTGTATCTTCCTTTGAAGCCCTAAAGGGAACGATCATGAACATCACTTTTATATGAGGGTATTGTCCCCCCCCAACTCCCTGGGGGATGGGAGTCACTGACCCCTCGGTTCAGTTGCCGTCACCGGTGTACACCACTACTTGATTCTATGTAGTTAGTGATTTTATTTACCAGGATAAATGAAGTTATCAGAAATGATTATTGCTTGTAAACCTTGAGCACAAGAAACTCACTCAGAGTGAAGCCAACTATCGCCTACTAGAAAACTCGCCTGAATAAAAGACGAAACACTTCCAAATCGAATCGATTATGTATTGCTCGTTATTTTAATGTTGGTGTTTTTTTGTGTGAGTGGTTACCATGGCAGTCACATCGAAAGTACTATTTAGTCGCCTCTCTCAAGTTTAAAGTGTTTATTGCTAAACATGTATAATATATATAGATAGGCTGAGCCTAACTGCGTTGCTCTGTGAACAAGCTTAACTAAGGTGAAACTTAACTAAGGTGAAAGGTCGGAAGCACGAGAATTAAGATTGACGACCGGGCTATTTTTCAATTTTAGCAATTCTCAAAAACAGAATTACGCGACCGTCTGCACAGTACATTTAGACCGTACAAAAGTTCACAAAAACTACTTTTTCTCCGTCTGCAATAACTGGTACGACTATTTTCCGAATAAAATACAGTTGTTGCTTGTCAAAAATTGCCCGAGAAACTGATTTGGAAATCAATATTGCAAAAATACACAAACATATTTGCATAAGGCGACGCGGGTGAAGATAGAACTATAACATCGCTTTTCAATCTATTAATGAATGAACAGACACAAAAAAATGGACAACACAACCTTCTTTCGAAAAATTGTATTCAAATCTCCATTAGTTTTAATGTTTAAAAGCAAAACGCGTACCATTTATAGCGCATCGAATTCGAGCTGCCTTGGATGAAATTCAAGAAATCGATATAACTGAATTTAAGCATGTTTTAAATTGTACAAATCTCCAAAACTACACAAGAACACAAAGAAAAAGTCAATCACAGATTGATATCAACATAAATTCCCATCGAAAAATGTAATCTCCTTTACCTTTAAGTCCCTCGCTTGCTTGGAAATTCTTTAAATCTCCGCTTCTTAGCTTTGGTTGTGAAATCCGTAATGAAAACAAACATCTCGGATGTTGTGTGGCGTCATACGCGCATGTTTTGCGACGTCATGTCCAAAACGGAAACGCAGAACACGCGCCTGCGAAACATTCCGATAGCCATGACCATGGAAAATGACGGGCATAGGTTTAGTTCTATGAGTATGGGGCTCCGCGCGGGCCTTCGGCCCGCAGAGCTCCGCTATAAAATGGCTGCAGTTGTATTAAAAGCCCTTACGAGTTTCAGACCCATCTTTAAGACCATCAGAACCATCTTTAGTGTTGTAAATATAAGAACATTATCTATGACGTAACGAAGAAACTATGGTATAGTTAACTAAAGTAGTCATGCTGGGGCGGAATAGTCCCGAGTGGGGTACTTTGTGTATTTTCGGTGGGGGTGTGCCCCTGAAACTCGTCCCTTAGTCTATACTCTATACAAGTTTCCGGCTACCCTATCCCGGACTCGCTATATTTCAGCTTCATACCACTGATCAGTTTCCGGGTAAACGATACCCTATTATAGACCAAAAATCTCTGATTTCTATATACTATCCTAGACTAAGCTGCTTAAAAGCCATACCCTTCACAGCGGCACATACTCATACAGCTTATATATGAGAGTACCCCCCAAGGGAATTAGGAGCACTGGGTCCTTAGGTAGTTATAGACTGTAGAACAAAAGTTTCCTCGTCCCCCGTCTAAGGTTTGTTGTACATTTCCACGGAATTTTCTTATGCTCGTTTATTACACTTTCTGCCTTTCATTACCAGGAATTCATAAACGTCAATGCAACATTTATTTTTAATGAATGTGTTACAAGAGGTTATTTTCTCTTGATGGGTAATAATTTTAGTTCAGTTATTTTTGCGTGGTTTTTGCATCAAGACGAAGATTCATTAACGTTAAATAATGTAGCATTTTAACGAAAACATCACTTGCTCAGTATTCATACACAAAAATAAACCAATTCAGGCTTATTTTTTTCTGAAATGGTCACATTCATTTTAGCCAATAATATTTAAACGCTACTGCAAATGTATTTCCTAGTAGAAGTCAAAGGCTCTTGTATGACCCAACTTAAAATGGTGAATACGTGACAAATTCAGACCCTCCCCTGTCCTATGCGTTTTACTTCACTCCCCACCCTCCCCTCTCTCTGACGTCGTCCCTATGAGTAAGGCTGGTGACCATTACATATCGCGGGCTCAATGTTAACAGCCGATCGTGCGATCAAGTGAAATTTTGTCCCTTCACTGTAACTCGTGCAACGCTTCGTGTATTCACGAGATAAAAAGGTATAAAGTGTAATTCTCACGGGGTACGGGGTACGGGGTAAGGGGTACGGGGTACGGGGTACGGAGATTGTATTAAACATTTCCGATATTTTCAAATATTTATAATCGGCATCGAATTATTTATACCTTGGCGTGCGCTAAAATTTTGAATGCAATGGCACGATGTTCCTTATAGGAACAGTGTGCTTTCAAAATATCGAAATTTCGCTCACCTTATTTCCACTGATATTTAATTGCCAAATGCCACCAAATATACAAAAAGATTCTTGAAAGGGGAAATCAGAACAAGTAGTTTGAGGATAATTAGGGGCACTCAGCGAATCATTTCGCTGGAAAAGCTTATTGATTTCAATACACTAAAAACTAAAACTTTCTTTACCGTCGGATGTACAAGGGGAGGGGGGAGGTGGGGGGGAGGGGGGGTGCACAAGCAGTCTTTAGTAGCTTTTCGTTTGTTCCTTTTGACACCGTTTGGCAAAGGTTGGCAACAACTGGTTGCTATGGTAACAAGATACGACGTCATAAGTAGCATGAGGTTTGCGTGGTTTTTGCATCAAGACGAAGATTCATTAACGTCAAATAATGTAGCATTTAACGAAAACATCACTTACTCAGTGTTCATACACAAAATATACGAATTGTATTTTTTAAACGATCTCACATTCGTTTTAACGAATGATATTTAAACGCTACTGCAAATGTATTTCCTAGTAGAATCAAAGGCTCCTGTATGAACCAATTTAAATGGTGAATACGTGAAAAATTCAGACCCTCCTCTCTTCTATGCGCTTTACTTCACTTCCCACCCTCCCCCCGTCTCCAACGTCGTCCCTTTGAGTAAGGCAGGTGACCATTACATATCGCGGGCTCAATGTTAACAGCCGATCGTGCGGTCAAATGAAATTTTGTCCCTTTACTGTAACTCGTGCAACGCTTCGTGTATTTACGAGTTAAAAGGTATAAAGAGTAATTCTCACGGGGGTACGGGGTACGGGGTACGGGGTACGGGGTACGGGATACGGGGGTAGGGGGGTACGGGGTGCGGGTGTTGTATTCAAAATTTACGATATTTTCACATTTTTATCGGCATCGAACTATCTATACTTCGGCATGCGCTAAAATTTTGAATACAATGCCACGATGTCCCTTATGGGAACAGTGTGCCTTTAAAATATCGAAATTTCGCTCACCTTATTTCCACTGATATTTAATTGCCAAATGCCACCAAATACACAAAAAGATTCTTGGAAGGGGAAATCAGAACAACTAGTTTGAGGATAATCAGGGGCACTCGGAGAATCGTTTCGCTGGAAAAACTGTTCGGAATTAAGGCGTTAGTCACCTTAAAATTCTTAATGATTTCAGTACCCTCAGACGTACAAGGAGGTTCATAAGCAGCCTTCAGTAGCTTTTCGTTTGTTCGTTTTGACACGTTTTGGTAAAGTTTGGCAACAACTGGTTGCTATGGTAACAAGATATGACGTCATAAGTAGCACGAGATCAAGCCATTTTTGAATAAATATGCGTGTTTTTCACCTTTTGTCGGTGCAAAAAAATATAACATGCTACCAAAAGCAGAAAAATGTTTAATTGTATCATATTGTGCAAGCAACCCTAGCAAAAAAATATTTGAAATTTCCGCATTTTCCCGACAAAGTTGAATTTTTAGTAAAATTCAAGATATTGTCGGTCATTTTGGATGACATCACGGACCCCCCAGCAGCGCTACAACCCCTAAAATATACCTTATCTTGTAGCAGGCTGTCTATTAGATATAAAGTATTTTCGAAATATTGTAACACCGCAAAAACACAAGGGGTGTGTGCAATAATCCCCCCCACTCCCCGGCCCCTTGATGATGACGATGAAACCTTTATTTAAGTGTCGTAAAATTCTAATACATTACAATACCAATTGAGGACACTAAAACAATGAAAGCTAATTAAAATAAAGTAAAATTATCTTAATAAGACTTAAAAATAAAAATATTCCTTAAAAATAATACAATTTATAGTAATTTGATCATATAAAATTTAAGAAAAACATCTATAGGGTTACAATTTTCATATCATATTAGGTATTACATAAATGACAAGAGGCACAGCTATTGTTGTCCAGTGCAGAAATATCTCTACAGTTTATCATTCGTTTGAAGTCTTTCAGAGTTTGTGTACTTTTCTCAGAGCTGGACAACTTGGACCATAACAATGGGCCCGAATATCTGATGGAGTGCCTTCCATACTTTGCAGTATTATACCTTGGAAGGACAAAGTCTGAGTTTCGGAGACTGTATGGCTTTAAATCATTTCTTTTGACAATGTTTTCAAGGTAACCCGGCACCATTTGGTGCTTAACCTTGTACATCAGAAATAATATGTCCTTCAATCTTCTTTCATTTATTGTATCTAGGGTTTAATTGCGTGTGCGTCCGAGGGTTACGTAAAATGTCGCCTTAAACTTTCGTAACATCGGAAAATAAGGCCTCTTGTTTTCAGAGGGTAAAAAATGTCGTTTCAGTGGATACGAAATCAGGTCAGCTAGCAGTTTTGGAAAAGGTTAAAAGCAGCTCAGTTGTAAATTTAAAGGATAAGATTCCTTTCTCTGAAATGTTCTGCTGTTGAAATATTCAGCCTACAAGAACCGAATAGCTCAAACTTTATTACCTTTCAGTTAAAGTTTCCTTCAAAGACACCAAAATGATATGGAAAAACACAGTACGGCGCCTTTCGAATTCCAAGGATTTTCCTAAACATTTCTCGTTGGATGTCTGATAAGTAGATTTTATTCATGAAACTTTAAACCTTAGTTTACGGCCTCTTTTTGTTAATATTGTTTTTTTTTTATTTGGTTTAATCATTTTTAGCTTTGCTCTTTCTATTTTTAAAGATAATCATTTAAGCTATCTTAAAGCAAGCTCGTGGTTATGCTTATGAAAACACAATATATAAACCACAACATTGTCCTTTCATAATTAAGATACACCAATTAACTATAAATGAGGACATTTACCCCTCTTTAGACTGGGCTTTTTTGGTCTTTTGAGACCAAACAAGCAAGACTAAATGCAAGGCTGGCATAAAGTCAAAAATATATATTTATTGGCCAATATCAAGAAGCCATAAAGGTGCTTATATTTAATTTTAACTATATAATGCAGCCCTGGCACTTTGCCGTAGTACCGGTCTATGGTCAGCATTCAGTTGTATTTAACTACACTGTGAGTGAAGTCTGTAACATGAGCATCTGTTATACATAGTTAGAGATCCAGTAGCTATAAGTGCGTTTCCCCCTCGCAAACCTGGCCAAGCAGTCCCAGGGTCTTCTTGTTCAAAATGCCAGCGAGAGAGTATGGCAAAAATAGCATATCAGGACGGGGTGAGGGTAGGGAAGGGGAATCCTAGTTGAAATATCCCAAAAGCGAGCCCGATTTCGCCATTTTGAATTTATTTTAAGTTTAATTTGAACTAATTTTAGATTTATTTAAGGTACCCTTGCCATTATGAAAACCGAAAAACCCTGGGAAAGAGAGGTAGGTGAGCTGGTGATGTGGCCTTCAAGTGATTACGCTTTTTAACCCCTTAATTCCAAGAGTGCCAAAAATCAAATTTTAAATTTTAAAAAAATCTAAAATTTCCTTTTGTAAAATATTGACAAACAAATCATATCGTTCAAAAGTACTGCGAAATTAAAGAGGTTTGAGTTGAATGAGTCACATCATAGGATTTCATTCAAGGGCTCAAAAGTTAGAACTGCAGTTACATGTCTTCTTAATTGACCCTAGGAGTGACGACATCCTGGACACTAACAAACCCGGGGGGTTACTCTCATATGTAAGCTATATAGGTATGTGCCGCAGAATAAGGTATGGTTTTTAAGGTGCTCAGTCCTTAAATAAGGTATCCTTTTTGGTATTGTGATTCTTGATGAGCCCTGTGTCCCATTAACTAATTTATAGTACCTAAACACCCAGCTAAACGAAAACGATGTGGCGTATCAATGAAAAAAAGCACAGTCTAATATCCTTTTTACCACAATTGCCGCTAATCTCGCAATCTGATTGGTCGATGCGGGTGGTAAATGAGAGTGCTGACAACAGTGCTGACGTTAACATCACGCAAAATTTGTTGCTGACTCACTCGGTTGTGCCTAGTGAGTCCACAACATTTTGACCATGTGATGACGTAAATCGTGGTAAATAAGAGTCCACACCACGGAAACCGGTGGAAATTTGCTAAATACTTGATGCTAAACGTTCGATGTACAGGAAATAAATAAAAACGACCTACTCACACAATTCTGAGGTATCGTTTTTCTCTTAAATAGGTGGCGCTTTTTCGATTTACTACCCTTACATAGGGTCAAAGTTTAAGAACCTTCGCCGGCGGCACACACCTGTCCTTAATTGACGGGAGTATCCCCCGGGCAAATAAAGCGCTGGTTGTTCTGGTGAGCTGGTGACGTGATATTCAGATTATACTCCTTTTTAAGAACAGGCTCCTTGACACTCACAAATAAAGCGGTATTTGTCCAAGCAAGGCCCTGACATCCACTTTCCGTTATTTGAATCGTCGGAATGAGTGAGGTTAATGACCACGCAGTCTGGACCGCTTTGTGGGTGGCTTTGGGCCCAGTTAAAATACGGCGGATCTACACCAGCAACCCACTTATAGACTCCTTCGACATTTATGTCGCCCATACCAATGAAATATTCACCTACGGAAGACAACAACGGTGCGTTCAGTAAAATGAACACTACAAACTAAAGTTGGCGAGTCGTGTCCCAGCAGGGGCGTAGCTAGGGGGGTCCTGATACTTTGCATACTTTGCATACTTTGCAATTCCAGTTAAATTTTCATCGATTTAGACACCGAGGGATTTTGTTACTGGAACCTGATCAATGGAAACATCGATAATGAAAGATGGGTTTTCAAACAAATTTACTTGCTTTTGCTTAGAAGTTATCACAAGGAATTCAGTCTTACTTAGTTTAAAGTAAGCTTATTCGAAGACTGAGCCACGTATGAATTGAACGCAGATCACGATTAAGACAATCATCAATGACAATCTGGCAAGCACCCTGGGCGTGACACAGTGTACTTGCCAGACCCACCCGTCTTTGAAAAACCTAGCTACGCCCCTGCGCAGTAGACCACTGAATAAGCCCGGTCTGTATAGCGCATATAGGGTCAATAAAATCCTAAGTACAATATGAAAGCTGGAGAGCGTGCGCTAACTCCAAATTTATTTTAAAAAATAAAAATTAAAAATTAAAGTTCTGCTGAAAACATAATAATCTTAATTTCCGGTGGGTTAATAAATTAAATGAGAACCAGGAACGTGGTTGATCAATCGTTCGAAATTGTAGAAAGAACCCTCAAAGATGGAAGAATCGTTTTGGGGACATTTGGCCCCAATAAGCTTTATACGGCATATTCCCTACCTTGTTCAGGAGAAAGGCTAACGATCTTGTTGTTGTCATCCTGGGACATAATTTTGACCAGATCGCCTTGAACGCCGCCAGATGTTTGAAAACTCTTACAATGATCTCTTGCGCCTTTTCGTGCTTTACTGTTGATGAACAATCGAACACAGCCTGTTTTGTAACGGTGCCAGTCCGCACCACAATCGATTTCTAGAATGGAAAGGACACCGAAATATCATCATTATATGAAATTTATTCCCCATGGGAATAAATGATATTATGGAACATGCTGCTCCGGTTGGACTTTGTCCGAGGATCATTTTAAATCCGGGATTTAGTTATTAGCAAACTTAATAAGTAAGTGTAGGCCTGGTTATCGGCCTCTTTGTTTCAATTCTAGCTTTGGTGCGGGCAAACGTTTTCCCACCCTGGGTCCCTCCCTGGGTTTTTTCTTTTTGTGTGGAGCTTAGCAATCGTTAAGGGTGGGTGGGTTTTCCTCCACCTTTGCTGGGGATAGATTTTTATGGCAAACTTTTAGTGTCGATTTGGTTTTCTTTCCAGAAAACAGAGCTAAGCCTTATTTAGGTAGGCGAGCATGAATCATAAATGTACATAAGTAAACGAAGCCTTAACCAGTTATTCAGATCGAGGAAGGAGTGCAATGGGGAGGGGAGCGGAAAGTATCCACGCTGACTTTAAACGTTTAAAGTTTATAACTTTAGAGGCATTTTTAAAAGAAGTAACTACCAAACAATGTGACGTTTTTATTGATGTGACAGACGTCTGTTACTGACATGTAATGTTACCATGGCAACCATCTTTAAAACATGCCAAAAGGACCCGGTCTAAATAAGACTTGCATCTAACATCATATCGCTTCAAAATTAAAAATGTAAAACAAACAATGGCAATGACGCAACTGGACATCAGTGAGATACGGCGTTGTGAAATTTAGTAAGAAACGGCTGAGTTTGTTGTTCGTATGGCACCTTAATAATACACATGTAAAAATGTATGCAAATTAAAAATTGCATGAGTGCAAAAAGTTGAAATTGAGAACAAGGGAGACTTTGGTCTGCGCAAACGCCAAATAACGTCGATCTATTTGAATTTTTTTTTCGTAGTTTTCGTTGAGCACGTCGAGTTAGCGGCGGTTCAATTTAAAAACCTAAACTTTAAAGGAAAAATAGCCATAAACAGGTAAACAGCAAGCGAAGTGAGACATATTACAAGGTGGACAGATCCTAAAAGAAAAATATACAGTTAAATACCTTGGTGTCACTATTCATCATAAGCTTTCCTGGAATGAACATATTATTTGCGCACTGAATAGTAAAGAAGGCTAACTCATCTATAGGCTTTCTTAGACGAAATCTATAAATCCATCAAAAACACATTAAAGCCAACGCATATAAGACCCTTGTTCGACCACAAATCGAGTACGCATCCACCGTATGGGATCCTTTTACTCAAAAGAACCAAAATAAGATCGAGATGGTGCAGAGGAGAGCAGCCTGCTTTGTTTGCAACAACTACAGCCGCGAAGCAAGTGTCACCGCCATGCTGAATGAGCTTGGCTGGCGCAGTCTGGTTCAGCGTAGAGCAGATAATAGACTAACTATGTTTTACAAAATTGTAAATAGCTTAGTCGAAGTAGACTTCTATAAAGAACTTATATAGTCAAGGAGCTATTTTCCCAAAAGGCCTTATTTAATGCCACACCACAGAAAAGGTTTGACACTGGATTTTTGTAAAACAATATCTCCTCTTTATTTTCAGGTACTATGTAGAGTCAGATTGTGGTACCGATCGTGAGATACGGCACGATATCTACCTTGGCCTGGTGAAGATCATGGAAACGAGGCTCAACTCATGTTTTGCGTGTTAAGGCTACCGATTTTCATGAAAAACATTCAAAACAAGTCTAAACAGAAGGAAATCAATGGATTCTATTTTCTAAGTTCAACATAATGTGTCCGAGTCTGTCACGTGGCTGATCACGTGACATTTAATGAGAAAAAGCTTTTACTTTTTTCAGATATGTCAACATACACTTTTTGTAAAACCTCAAATTACTACTTTTTGCGATTATAAAAATGTGAAATTGATATATTGGCCATTTGCAATCAACTATCCATCAAAATTATTGAATTTCCATCAGATTGCAAAGAAAATGACTAAAATACGACTGTCTCAGGTCGGCAACATGGAAACGAGGCTGAACTTTGAGGTTTTATCTTTAACAAAGATTTCACGAGGCCAGTGTCCGATGCTTTCCTCTGTCTTTCTTCAACCTTGATCACCGCCACGTTGCCAACGTTCAAACTGCCAAGTCGTTCACACCCCGTTTCGAGGCTTCCAGTACAGAAAGACACCCTGTTCAAGAAGCTAAATAGTGAAATAGGCATTGTTTGTTTTTTGATACAGAAAAAACGGTCATATGCAGCCAAAATTGGGTGTTGTAGTCTGAATGTAGTCAGCTTATCGGCTGCCAAAGTTAAAAAAAAATACCGGTTGGCACTATCAATGAGTCATTCTGATCGCGTGTTTGGATTTGACACATATTTTTAAAGTAGCAACGGTATTTTCTGGCCATGTATGGCCATTTCGGTTTAAGGGACTGTTCGTTAATTATGGCTAAGAGGGGGCGGTGTTTATTTCTAAAAAAGGTACAGTGAAAAACGTACCCTCCAATATTCCGTATTTACAAAAAACGTACCCTCCCGACTTATGTGCTGTACAAAATCTGTACCCCCCGCCCCCCTGCCCTCCCCCCCGTTTGATCTGAAGTTTCTTCAGTCCCAGTTCACTCGTCCACGTAGTACATAACGCCTGGGAGTTAATTGTACAGAAGGAAGATGAACAGCGAAAAACTGTCGAAAAATGCTATCACACAGCCTATTATAAACATCACCTGGGCTGAAAAACGATCTGACATCAGAGAAGCATCAAAGGTGGGAGTTTTTGTGAGAAAATCCCTACAAGAATTGACACGAGAAGATGTATTGTTGGCTCTAGAAGCGTTCCATATAAAGCAGAAACATTGTTAATAAGACAAAAACTGAAACATTGTTAATAATACCAAAACTAAAAATGTACTCCCATTTTTTGCGGAAATGAAAAATATACCCCCCATTTTGAATACTTGGAAGGCGTGCTCATTTATTCAAAATTGCACTCGAAAACATGTGGTTACCTATACAAATTATATGTGGATTATGTGGACCAATATCAAAGCGTCGGGGGTATTTCTATCAGTTTGAAACCAGTACAGAAACAGCAAAAACATTGGATAGCGGCAGAAACCCATTAGTGGGTTGAAACGTGTAACACGCATTCACAGCTTCTGAATATTCATTTTTTGCTTAGTACCATATTTGGAAACCCCTCGGTCCCTCAAGATTGGAAGCAAGTTGTTCTAGCAAATTGATTGGTTAATATTTTTATCTTGATTTTCCAAATATGGCTGTAACAACTTCTTAGCAAATTGAATAATCGGAAGCTTGTTTTGAAGCGTACAAGAGACAGTTGCACGTTTCAACCCACTTATGGGTTTCTGATAGCGGTGGCTGGGCACCCACGTGACCCCAAACGACCAACCTCCCTCACGTCCAAAACTGTCTAAAATCACGTGACGTGATGTTGGATTTTCATTATGCTAGAATAGCGCTAGAGGTGAGTCAAAATTAAACGAACAATGCTAAAATGATCTTTAAATGATGTAAAATTTACTTCAAGAAAGTTTAAAATATCCCTTTTAAACGTTAACCCTCGGACGTAACGCAAAGTTATACCCCCACCGTGGTACAAGGTACCCCTTGTTGCAATATTTCGGAAATATTTCGGAAATATTTTACGTCTAATAGATAGCCTGTGATGTGCTCTACAAGATAAGCTAAATATTATGGGTTGTGGCGCTGCTGGGGGTCATACAAGATGGCCGCCATCTTGGATTTTACTAAAAATTCAAATTTATCTGAAGAATGTTGAATTTGCAAATATTTTTTGCTAGAGTTACAAAATAACATACAATTAAACATTTTGATGCTTTTGGTAGCATTTCATAGTCTTTAACCGAAAAAGGTGAAAAACACGGATTTTTATTCAAAAATGGCTTGACCTCATGCTACTTATGACGTAATATCTCGTTACCATAGCAACCTGTTGTCGCCAAACTTTACCAAAATGTCTCTCGAGGATACACCTAATTGAAGAAATGTTGACCCGTGTAAAGCATAAAACATGAACGATGAGACCGAATGGGATTCTGGGTAGGCAGCATTGAAAATCTGAGTAATATTCCATTTCTCGATAATCAAGATGTTTTCTTTGCTTGAGACATTTTAGAGCATAATCTATGCATCTTGTGCTAATATAATGTGTATTCTGTTAGAGACGAAGAGTTAATTTATCCAATTTGCCAGTAAACCTTTGGGTCGCATCGTTCATGGTCTATGCTTTTCACCCGACAACGTTTCTTCAATTTGTTGTAAACGAACGGCTACTGCAGACGGCATGTGCTTATCATAAATGGTCTTGAAAATATTGGAGAAAAACTTAGGGGGTGTGTCATCCCCCCCGCCCCCCCCCCCCCCCCCCCCCCCCTCCCCCCCTCGCTCCTTGTACGTCCGAGGGTTAATTTAGACATAAGTTCAAACTTTGGGTAAACATTCTTGTCAAAATATGGCTGCTATAAAAAAGGTCACATATCATGAACTAAAATCTGTCACATCAAAATGTTTCCAGATAAATTTCAGAAAGAGTCGCGAAGTGGGGTGGCATTTGTAAACCAACTAAGTATCGACATAAAATGAAAATAAGTCATTATTTAACATTATTTGGTAAGGATTGCTAAATGGAGATTTCTGAGGACGACCTAACATTTGAAATTTCATGCTCTTTCCGAATAAAATCTCATCAAATCACATATAATTTGACAAATTTATTTGTGGCGTCACACTTTAGGACTCTATTACGACAGCTTTACCTCGATCTCACAAGTTACTGACGTCACTAACCTGCTTGTTGAACCGATGACGATGACACCACATTATTCGATGATGTTGATGGTTGGGGTGACGTCATCGCTGGTGGCGTAGACGTAGCTAGGGTAGGTGTTGAGGTCACCGATAAGGCAGTGGTCGCTGAGATAAGAAAAGTAAATAGGTTCTAAAAACGTTAATGTCTAAAAAAATATGGGATAACTGACTGTGTGTAATTTTAATAAACCGTTGACATAAGAAAGTAGGATAGCATTGAATCATTTTGAGCATAAATTTGTTACTTTTTGCAAATGTTTCGAGATACTTTGCGTCACATTCCCTTTCATGTATTCTATGCCAATTCTTTCGAAGCGATTAGTCAACGCTGTAACGGTAAAATTGCTGGATATTATGTGACGTCATCAAAATTCCAAAACTTAAACTAACGCCACTACAAAGATTCCTCTTTTAGTAAAACTTGCACATCAGGAAGATAAATTGCTGTGGAATTTCTCATGTCAAAATAAATACATCGTCCGTATTATACTGTTTTAAAAGAATACCACAATTAAGCTACCAACCTTCTGAAGGGGTACGCAGCGGAGTAATTTCTTCTTGTTGTAAAAAACTTTTAGGATCCAAGACCTCCTAGAAAAGAACATTTTAGTTTCAATTTCTTTTCTAAATTAAAATGTCTCTTTTACGCTCTTTTGATTAAAGACAAACCAAAATATTATGCTGGTAGAGCAGCTCCATAAGCTTCTGCAGGTTCTTAATGAGCTAAACGGTCAAATTTTAAACGTTAAGCGGTATAATTGCAGGCCGATTTTGTTTAACCCTGCTATTCAGCCTGGGGGGAGGGGGGAAAGGGGCGCAAAGTGACCCGCTAACTTTCAACATTCATACCTTTTTAGATATGGAATCAAACGCCATTTTGACAGCGATGTTTTTTTGAACTTTGCATTTTTAAATGAAAAAAAAAAACATGTTCATCGTGATTACTTTTTCACTTTTTTTTATGCCAGTTAACGTTTCTTTATTAGTTTAGATTAATTTTGAGTTTATTTGGACGGTTTTAGGAAATTTTGGAGAAATCCAAGACGGCGGATCCAAGATGCCGGCTGTGTGGAGCTAACTACGTAATTACCACATCATATGATTATCGTCCCATTTTGCGGACTGTAAAGGGAACAGTTTTGGACTTGCTGTATACCCTTTACGTTTCACTGTCATAGCTTTAACGCTCTTGAATTTGTTTTTTTACAACAAATGTATACATGCATTGGTTTACAATGTTTAGCACGTTTTTCGAATATGGCATTTTTATTAGTTTTATTGGTTTACAAGTAATTTTCAACAGCTGGCCTACTTGGCAATCATAAAAGCTACTCTTAAGGCTCTACAGGGCTTAACGTTCTTAAGTAATAGATCAACAACGAGTGCGAGGGTTTCATCGGGGCATCTAAACACCGAGAAACAATGAAAGCACGAGGCCGCTTCGGCCGAGTACTTTTATTGTTTCAAGGTGTTTGGATGCCCCGATGAAACCCGAAGCACGAGTCTCAAATGAACAATACAGAATTATTCAGTGTTAGTTTTTTGGGCTTTGTCATTTCAAATGCCGTCGCATGCATAATTTTATAGAGCTTATTGTGTTTCGCCATTTGGTATGAGACCATGTACGAAGCAGAAGCGTCTTGGTTTAGGGAGGCCAAAACGGTTGTCGAAGAAGAATATCTAGTCGATAAAGCTATTCCCTCGTCAACGAAATATAAAAAAACAAATGGGCAACATCCATTTTCTACGAATGGCAAACTACTCGGACGGTTCAAGTTCCCGTTCTCTGAGATTCCAGAGATTCGGGAGGAATGTTTAAGGACTATGATTTACACAAGATTATGTCACTTTCTGCTTGTATTGAAGAAATGGACGCATTGAGTTTGAATTATTTGCTTAGCAAATTTGACATAAACGTGGCCAAAATGTCGGGAGAGAGATATCCACCGATATCCGACGCTTTCTAAAAGAGAAAAAAGGTGCCGAAGCATTAAATCATCTTGATAGTGGCGACCGAAGGTGAGAAAAATGGTCCATTTTGTTTTTAAATTAAAATGTCGATGTCATGTTGAAGTTCCAGTTATAATACTCAGATTATTGTTTTAAAGGTTTATTCTGTTTCACCGAGCACTGGACGCGGAATCGAAAGATGGCACACGGGAGGGCTTACATTTGAAGACCAATAAAGGAATGTAAGGTTCCGAATGTAATTATAAAATTGAGTGGAATAACATGTATTGTTGCAAAACCATTAATATGCAAGTGTTTGATTTGAGATCAAACACGGTTTTGAACTGAAATCAAAACCCTAAAGATCTTGATCTGGTGTTTCATTGGGTATCAAGACTCATCCACCTGACCCAAATGGACGTCATTTATTGGCTGGTCACTTTATGAATTATTAATGAGTGTGAGAATGCTTGTTAATAACTTGCATGCTTCAGAGTTATTCAAAAAGTGCGAAAATCATATAATTAAGCTAGTATAGAGAAGTGCTTTTTTGAAAACTTATGTTCGGGTGCTCGAATTATGCGAAAAATGCTAGCACAATGGACCAAAACCTATCCGAAAGTCTATTTAATTTGTGGTCGAAATTACCTGCTCATGCCCAGTAAGCTCTTCGCATGTGAATGGATTGCTCGCTTATTTTAGCAGTCCAAAAGTAACGGCGGGGTTGCAACTTTGGAATTCTACGTTATTAGCACTGGACGAAAAAATAAATTTTATTTAAGTTTGCACGTTGAGCAAATATGTAGCAAATTTAGGCCTCTAAATTTGAACCAAATTTGCACTGGGTGTGAAGTGAATGTAAACATACATGTATGCTCACGTCGTGCAAATTGTGTGCAAATGTGGTGTAAATATACATCTGCGCAAAATTTACTATATCATTAATGCTACCCAAAGCAAATCTCATATTTGCTCATCTTTGCCATGCCGAGCAAACGTTAAGAAAATGCGGTATTTACCAACTTTGCTTTCTTTGCAAATAAAGTGCAAACATCAAGTTTGATTTACTGCAAATACGGGCAACGTTGTGCAAATGTGGTCTTTACTACATGTTTACTACTGTTTGTCACCCATGTAAATCCATTTTTTCGTCCACTGTAGTTCTAATTTAACAACTCGATTGGACAAAAGTTTGAGGGCTATTGGATATGGAGTTGTAATGGTAAAAAAAAAATGCAACTGCAAAAAAGCAGGGTAAACACAACCAACTCAATACAATCAGTTTAAGTTTTTCCATGCACGATTTAGGGACCAAACTTTTAAGGATTTTTCGTGTAACAGTGTTACGTGTTACACAAAATAAACATCTAAACATACGATTCACGATGCAATTTGCGATAGAACATGTTACTGTGTGTTAGAGGGTGTAACAGTGTTACACGGTGTTACAGGGTGTTACACAGTGTTACACGGTGTTACATAGTGTTACACGGTGTTACAGGGTGTTACACGGTGTTACACAGTGTTACAGGGTGTTTCACAGTGTCAGACAGGGTGTTACATAGTGTTACACGATGTTACAGGGTGATGCACAGTGTTACAGGGTGTTACAGTAACACCCTGTAACACCGTGTAACACTGTGTAACACCCTGTAACACCGTGTAATACTGTGTAACACCGTGTAACACCGCGTAACACCCTGTAACACCCGTGTAACACCCTGTAACACCGTGTAACACCCCGTAACACTGTGTAACACCCTGTTACACCATGTAACTCCTTGTAACATTCTGTAACAAGGTGTTACATGGTGTTACAAGTGTTACAGGGTGTTACACGGTGTTACAGGGTGTTACAGCTCGCTTGCTGGCCATCTTGTCGCTTCCGCACAACTTTGGTCCATTCGCCGTGTAACGTGTGTAACAGTGTTACATGGAAAAGGTCTGGAATTTTCGTCCCTAAATCGGGCAGCATATGGTGGGGTGGTCACCCTACATTACTTACTTGTTGTGGTAATAGGGGCTCCCAGTAGGAGAATCCGTAGCGAAATTCTAGTGCGTGACCAGATAACGCCCGTGTCACGTCGTTTAGTTCACAGGCGTGACGTGAATGTGAGCTTTGAAGTTGGAAGTTCAGCGATACGCATTTGTTATGTGAGAGACATGTATGCAAGCAGTCCAATTCGGAAAACACCTCATACATTGATATCACATGACCTTTTAAGACTTCATCTGATGGAAAAAATGCATTTTATGTGTTAAATTATTTTAAAAACCGGCCGATTACTTTTTTCTTTAATTCGCGTTAATTTAACCCTATTCGGTCTAGGGGGGGGGGGGGGGGGGGGGGGCACAAAGTGCCCGCGCTAACTTTCAACATTCATAACTTCTTTAATATGTATTCAAACGCCATCAAACTTTGTGACTTTTCCTGAAATTTATCTGGCAACAATTTCATATGACAATTTTTGATCACGTGACTTGATGTTTCCATGGCAACAAGATTTTGACAGCCATGTTTTTTGAAATTTGCATATTTATACCTTTGAATGAAGGAAAACAATGTTTATTGGTATAACTTTTGTATTTTTACGTCGTTTAGCGTTTATTTAATTGGTTTTGAATAATTTTGCGTCAATTTGGACGGTTTTTAAGAGGTTTTAAAAAATTCAGAAATCCAAGATGGCGGATCCAAGATGGCGGCCGTATAACTAATTACCTAATAACTACGTCATATGACGTCATCATTTCATTGTGCGGACCGCAAAAGAGACAGTTTTGGACGTACTATGTGCCCTCTTGGTTTCATTGTCATAGCCTTAATGTTCTTGAAGTTACGAAGACTCAGGAACTCAAAAAAAGCCCAGGCTGAATAGGGTTAAGTCGGCGCGTTAATTAAACAAAATTTTTAAATACATTGAACATGTAAGTTATACTCATGATCACAATACAAGATCTGCTTCCAATAATAACATAACAACACCAGCTTGTAATAGGAACTCTGGCCTTAGAACGTTTCACTCAAGCGGCTGTCGTTTGTGGAATGCTCTTGGTCACAAATATGGGTCGATCTCCCACACCAATTTTAAAAATTACTTATTTGATCTTTATCTCAGTAGGAATTTCTCTATTGATCATTTTAAGATTTGTAAAACTTATTAATTTCATATGTAGTTAACTAATGTTAGTAGATTATTTAGTTAATTAATTAATTATTACGGTATATTAGTTTTATTGTAGGAGGGCCATTATGAAAACTACTGGGTGACCAGTAATTAATGTATTCCACCCTCGATAAATAAAGTTATATTATTATTATTATTATTATTATTATTATTATTATTATTATAAACAGAACCACAGGAAAAACTCAGTGCTCAAAAGCTTCCATTGGAATGGTCACACTATAGAGATTTTATCCACAGACTAAAAAGTAAGAACCACCTTCGGTTCAACATAATAAACAGCACCACAGGAAAGTACTGCCTAGTAGCTTTCATTTGAATGGTCACACTTTAGGATTTCATCAACATACTAGCTAGTCAAAAATTAATTAAAGCCACCTTGTACAACATCATAAATAGTACACAGAGAAGTATACTTCTTTATATCTTTTATCTGAATGGCCAAAAAGACTCAAGAGTTAGAACCACCTTCAGTCAGTATAATAAACAGTACCAAATGAAAGCACTGCTGAAACACTGGTCCTGCTTGGTCACACTTTAGGATGTCACCAACAGACTTAAACAGTTACCATATAGCGCTCCACAAGGGTTGAGCAAAACAATATACTAGCTCTCATACCTTCTTTGACTTTGTAAAACAAAGCAAAACGTTTGTGGTCCTGTCTTTGAAGCCCAACCTCGATGCCAAGACAAAGCATTTTACTGACTGTCTCCAAAATGATGGCGAGATACAAAACAGTTCCTAACTCCTTCATCGCTGTAATTAAAATTTTAATAAAAAATAATCGTTTCTGAGTTTTCTTTGTATGGTTAAGCCGCTCATAAAAACTTCTAGTAAGGAAGATATAGAGGCAATCCACAATGAAAAATGTAAATACTTTGTAAAATAAAGCGAACACAACCAAAACAACAACGAATTGGACAAGAAAGAAGCAATTTACTGGTTTAATTTAGCCAAGAGAAAATAATCATTTTCTCTTCGCCTACTAGCAATCACGAAAAGCAACGCCGAAAGAATTGCGAGCTAAAACGTAACTGTTCTGTTTGACCTCTCTCACTTTTCAGCATTCTGATAGGTCAATCGAACAAGGCTGTTTACGTATTATGGATATTTTGAGTGTCAATGCTCCCTCGTATTAAAATACTGTTTACACTAAAGAGTTATATTGGTCACCTGGTACACTCTATCATGAACTTTCTCCATTTATATGTTAATATCTCAAACGGAGAAGAAATAATGTTTGTTGTGAATTAACATAAGGTTTTGCTAAATTGCACTGTATGTCTCAGTCTACGAGACCCTCTGGCCATACTGTATGATCATAGAACTTTATAATTCAACTGCCTTGTGTAATGGTCGTTATTATAGGTACCTCACAGCAGTGTCTCAAACCCTGACGATTTGTCAATTCTCTCTGTGTGTCAATCTCAGCCGAAAGCGCAAAATAATCCTTTTGATTCGCGAGAAGGACTTCAAATGTCTCGACAGTCTTTTTAGTTTTCTTCAATGAGGCCGGTATAGCCTCGTAGTCGTGTGAAAGTTTATTGTTTTATTTCTTATTGATTTGAAAAAAAATGAGTTCCATGTTGTGCTAGACAAAGACAATGTTTTGCGCAGAATCCAGTAGTTGTATGTTTTAGCAAGGCAAAGAAAAAAAATAATCACATTTCCTTTCCTCGTTTCTTATTTGTGTTAGCGATGTAATAAAAAACTACAAGATGCTTGCTATTATAGGCAGTATTGGTTTTGATGAAATATTAAACACAAAAAATAAACAAGTCATTATATCGTATACACCACTGAAATGCCGACAAAGCTGAAAGGAAGGTTTTCCTTGCAACAAAGAAACTCCTAATGACTGTCCGGAAAATTTAAATTTCCCTCAGTTGCATATAAGTTGTACGCCACTGAAAACGAAAAAAAAAACGTATATGTATATAATATATTGAATCGTTCTTTACGACGAAAAACGTTTAAGATTGAAACCAGCTTAGAAAATTAAGTTATTCCTATCGAAGAAAGCAACATATAGTGACTGATATATTTTCCGTAAAACGAAAAGAAACGCCATTTGTCACCAGTTTTAATTTTCCTCGTTTTTTCTACGTTCGTTTTCCGAAAGTGATACTCTGCCTAAGTGTTCTTGAGTTTTTTAACAAAATTGAAACTATTTGCCAAAATAAAAAAGGAAACGCGCACATTGATATCACATTTTAGCCGATATACCATTGTGCTTATAAAAATTTTAACCCGGTATTCAATTATATTAAATCACATTTACTGATTGAAAATGTAACAGGAATAAAGTTTCATCGTGTAAAATGACTGAACAAAAAAAAACATTTACTATTACCTTCCAAAACTATCCTTTCTGCAGGCCACTCTTTGGCGCGGCGAATAAATGTCGAAAGAGATACAATTAAAAAAACTTCATTCGCAGAGTTATTTCGTGTTGATATTCCAGAAGCCTCTATGATAATTACCGTATTTTCTCGAATAGACGCCCGGAGCATTTATTGAAAACTGCATGTGCTCCTTCAATGGTGCGCTCACTGATTAAAGCCTTACAAGCTTTCACGCACGCAAATATTGTTCACCCCAATAATGCCTGAATTGTTTGAATAACTATCTTCTAGGTCTCTTCTTGTAAAACTGGGGACATGAATTATGATATTTTTTATTCATGGTCACTCGGTATGACATCGAGGAGAACGTTTAATTAAAGGAGGGGAGGTGCTCTGATTCGGGTCAATATTTAAAGGAATTTGTCAGTCTGTTTATGTTGTTAAATTAAATTTAAGTGATAACCTTTTATTCTAACGATCAATACTTAAATAATTTAACAGTTTGAGTCTGAGGAAAAACTGAATCCTGCTAAGTATTTATTTTAAAACACCCAAGAGTGCCAAAGAACAAAATTAAAGAAAAAAAAAACAAATTTCATTTTGCAAAATATTGAAAAACAAATGGTACCATGCAAAAGTATTGTTGAAAAGGTTTCATTTGAATGGTCACACCATAGGATTCCGTCCACAGACTCAAAAGTTAGAACAAATGGTACCATGCTAAAAGCATTGCTGAAGAGGTTTCATTTGAATGGTCAAACCATAGGATTTCATCAACAGACTCGAAAGTTAGAGCAAATGGTACCATGTAAAAGTAGGCTGAAGAGATTTCATTTGAATGGTCACACCATGGGATTTCGTCCACAGACTCAAACGTTAGAACTACACTACATGTCTCTCCATAAATTGACTCTGGGAGTGAAAGGATTAAAATGATTCTAATTAATTTTTAAGTTTGTGGATGAAACTCCTAGTGTTTCACCATTGAAATACAATCTGTTCAGGGCGAATGCCATGAAATTTCTAGAAAGTAAATCTAATCTATAACAACGAGAAAGATTTGGGTTACGCTATATGGTAACCGTTTTCTCTGTGTTGACGTGACCAATGAAAGCTCTTGAGAAGTACTTTCGTACGGTGTTATTTATTTTGACTGTTGATTGGTTGTAACTTTTCAATCTGTGGATGAAATCTGAATATAAAACCATTTAAATGAAAGCTATTCGAGCAACTATTACTTTCTTGTGGTGCTGTTTATTATGCTGTACAAGGTGGTTCAGTCTAACTTTTGAGTCTGTGGATGAAATCCTAAAGTGTGACCATTCAAATGAAAGCTATTGAACAGTACTTTCCCTTGGTGCTGTTTATTATGCTGTGCAAGGTGGTTCTAACTTTTGAGTCTGTGGATGAAATCCTACAGTGTGACCATTCAAATGAAAGCTATTGAGCAGTACTTTCCTTTGGTGCTGTTTATTATGCTGTACAAGGTGGTTCTAACTTTTGGGTCTGTGGATGAAATCCTAAAGTGTGACCATTCAAATGAAAGTTATTGAGCAGTTTAACTTTCCTTCGGTGCTGTTTATTATGCTGTACAAGATGGTTCTAACTTTTGAGTCTGTGGATGAAATCCTAAGGTGTGACCATTCAAATGAAAGTTATTGAGCAGTACTTTCCTTTGGTGCTGTTTATTATGCTGTACAAGGTGGTTCTTACTTTTGAGTCTGTGGATGAAATCCTAAAGTGTGACCATTCAAATGAAAGTTATTGAGCAGTACTTTCCTTTGGTGCTGTTTATTATGCTGTACAAGATGGTTCTAACTTTTGAGTCTGTGGATGAAATTCTAAAGTGTGACCATTCAAATGAAAGTTATTGAGCAGTACTTTCCTTTGGTGCTGTTTATTATGCTGTACAAGGTGGTTCTAACTTTTGAGTCTGTGGATGAAATCCTAAGTGTGACCATTCAAATGAAAGTTATTGAGCAGTACTTTCCTTTGGTGCTGTTTATTATGCTGTACAAGGTGGTTCTTACTTTTGAGTCTGTGGATGAAATCCTAAAGTGTGACCATTCAAATGAAAGTTATTGAGCAGTACTTTCCTTTGGTGCTGTTTATTATGCTGTACAAGATGGTTCTAACTTTTGAGTCTGTGGATGAAATCCTAAAGTGTGACCATTCAAATGAAAGTTATTGAGCAGTACTTTCCTTTGGTGCTGTTTATTATGCTGTACAAGGTGGTTCTAACTTTTGAGTCTGTGGATGAAATCCTAAAGTGTGACCATTCAAATGAAAGTTATTGAGCAGTACTTTCCTTTGGTGCTGTTTATTATGCTGTACAAGATGGTTCTAACTTTTGAGTCTGTGGATGAAATCCTAAAGTGTGACCATTCAAATGAAAGTTATTGAGCAGTACTTTTCTTTGGTGCTGTTTATTATGCTGTACAAGGTGGTTCTAACTTTTGAGTCTGTGGATGAAATCCTAAAGTGTGACCATTCAAATGAAAGTTATTGAGCAGTACTTTCCTTTGGTGCTGTTTATTATGCTGTACAAGATGGTTCTAACTTTTGAGTCTGTGGATGAAATCCTAAAGTGTGACCATTCAAATGAAAGTTATTGAGCAGTACTTTCCTTTGGTGCTGTTTATTATGCTGTACAAGGTGGTTCTAACTTTTGAGTCTGTGGATGAAATCCTAAGTGTGACCATTCAAATGAAAGTTATTGAGCAGTACTTTCCTTTGGTGCTGTTTATTATGCTGTACAAGGTGGTTCTAACTTTTGAGTCTGTGGATGAAATCCTAAAGTGTGACCATTCAAATGAAAGTTATTGAGCAGTACTTTCCTTTGGTGCTGTTTATTATGCTGTACAAGATGGTTCTAACTTTTGAGTCTGTGGATGAAATCCTAAAGTGTGACCATTCAAATGAAAGTTATTGAGCAGTACTTTCCTTTGGTGCTGTTTATTATGCTGTACAAGGTGGTTCTAACTTTTGAGTCTGTGGATGAAATCCTGAAGTGTGACCATTCAAATGAAAGTTATTGAGCAGTACTTTCCTTTGGTGCTGTTTATTATGCTGTACAAGGTGGTTCTAACTTTTGAGTCTGTGGATGAAATCCTGAAGTGTGACCATTCAAATGAAAGTTATTGAGCAGTTTAACTTTCCTTCGGTGCTGTTTATTATGCTATACAAGGTGGTTTAACTTTTGGTCTTTGGTTGAAATCCTGAAGTGTGACCATTCAAATGAAGTCTGATCTTTTAAGAAATACTATCCCATGGTGCTGATCATCGTATTGCTGTACAATGTGGTTGTATCTTTTCAGCATGTTGATGAAAATTCTAAAGTGCAACCATGCATTCAAATGAAAGCTTTTCAGTAGCACCTTCTTATGGTACTGCTTGGTAATTGCAATTTGATATTGGCTGTGGCCGCACTTGTCTAGAGTAGTTAACCCGAAGGGCCGGATTCACGAAGCCCTCCTAAGTTAAGGCATATCCAATAGTCTATTGTCATTCCAACAATAGGCTATTGCTAAGAAATAATACTTAGGATATGTCTTTACTTAGAGGGCTTTGTGAATCCGGCCCCAGGTCCTGATGCGACCACCTATAAGGGGGCAAACAAGTCACAAAATACAGTGTTTGTATTAAAAAAAAAACAGAATTTGATGTCGAATAATTTTCGTTAAATTAGATATCTGAGAAAGTTATGAATGGTATAAAATGCTTAAAAAAATATTTTGTACTAAAATTTGAGCGAGGTACATAGGCTAAAGAGCGTGTTATTACGTGCTTCCTTTGCTATTACATCTGCAAATGGTTAGACCTTCACGTGGCTCGAATAAACAGGTAGAAATGGCGGTCCCGTCTCCGTTGAGGACGTAAAAGAACCACTGAGAACTTAAAAAACCCTGGCTGTGACCACTCTCAGTGCCATACATTGTTCATGGGTGGCGTGGGAGCTGGACCGATAGCGGCTGCCTGAGGCGCCTTCATAAGCTGACGTCTGATCTCATTTTTATAAGTGTATGTAAAGCGCCATGAGACATATGTGATATGTGCGCTATATATTAAATTTCTTCCTTTTTTTAACTTTTTCATACATTTACCTATAAAAATTTATCGTGCACTTTACAGACAAATACATGAAAAAGATAACACGCTATTTCACGCTTTATAGCCAAGGTGCATCTCTCAACTTTTTACCTAATATCATCTCAAGTTTACCATTCATCAATTTTTCAGATATTAAATTTGAGGGAAATTATTTGACATCAAATTCCGGTTTTTTTTCCACTTACAATTTTGCAAACGTTTCTTAGAGGTAAGCAATAAAGCTTGCAATATTGCATGCAGAGCTCAGAATTTGGCCTGTTTCTTTAAATATTACTATTAACCAAAAAATATCCAACTACATTTAATATGTTTAAAGTAAAAACCAAGACTGGTTTGTTAAAGGGACACCGTCTCGTGTCTTTATTGTGCCTCCCTTCGTAACTTCAAGAGCATTAAAGCTATAACAATGAATTTGGAACGTTCCGAGATTTGTTTACTTTCTTTCGAAGCCCTAAAGGGTACGATCATGAGTATCACTTATATATGAGGATACTTTCCCTCCCCCCAACACCCTGTGGGATGGGAGTCACTGACCCCTCGGTTCATTCGCCATCGTCGGTGTACACCACTTGATTCTATGTAATTAGTGGTTTTATTTACCAGGATAAATAAAGTTACAAACATACAATAAACTGCAAGGCTGATCTGACTACGTAAAAAAATTGACTTTGCGATACACCAATACGACAGGGCCGGGTTGTTCAAAGCACGATTAAGCTAACCCAGTATTAGCGTCAATTTTGAATCCAGTTAAATAACTTAATAATTGAAAATTTTCCAAAATTTTCCGCCCTTCAGTTTCGCCTTTAAGTTGTCTTCACTACTAGCTATAAATGATCTTTTGAAAACATTTTTAAACAGAGAAACGGAAATCCTCGGTTAACTTTTAATCCGGGATTAGCATTAATCGGCTTTCGAACAACCGGGCCCAGAAACCGATAAAGCATGATAAAATAGGGTTGCACGCAACCGTAGACAGCTGTTTCGTTCTGATTGGAACTCGTCAGCACGAGTGCGGCAAACTAAATGTCAGATCCTACGTATGACAGATCATACTTATCGTTAGCAGCATTATCGTTGGCGGTCCTTTGCAGATTTTACTTTTATTTAAATACAGTTATCATGATTATTATCTGTAAACCTTGCAATCAACATACAGTGAAGTCCACTGTCGCCGCCCAATCCAGAAAACTCGCCTGAAAGCGATTGTTCATTACACGTTTCCATCAGTGAGTTAATAGACGTTTACCACGGCAATCACATTGAATTCTGCCTACAAGCCCGGGCGGGACTCCGACATAAAAATAACAGGGGCTCGTCGGACTTTTAAGGATGAAGAAGAAGATATGAAGAACAGAAAGACTTGTTTAATAAAACAGCCTTACAGCCAAAAGAGCTGAATTACACTGTGGTATCAACGTAAGTAAATTGGTACTGATTAGGGCACTAACATCTAAAATGACCACAGTTAGAGTATATTGAGCCGAAAAACCATAACAAGAACTTTTTGTTAGTACATGCATTGTTTTAGAATGGATACCCAAAATCCATGTAAGCCACGCCGACCAAACGACGTCCTGGTATCGTTTAGGGTGTTTTTCGAAATTTTCGGACGAAGGTTTCATCATTTGTATATGGGAGGGGGTCTCCAAGTTTAAGTTTAGTCAATTAAAAAAAAACAATACTAAGCCGCCTTTTTCAAGTTTAAAGTGTTTATTGTTAAAATTGTATGCAAAATGGTTACAGTTGTATTAAATCCCTCGGATCAAAAGTTTCAGACTCATCTTACAGACGTCTTACATAATGTTAAGGTGGATTTCCACTGTCGCGTTTTTTACGTGGGTGAGACGGGCGTAAATGAAACGCACTTAAACAATTTCCACTGTCGCGTTTTTATACGTGCGTTTTACGTGCGTAAATAAAACAAGAGACGATATAAGTCATATAACGGTGAACGGCTTACGTAAAAAGTTGAGCACGGTTAACTTTTTACGTTTACGCAAGCCGTTCATACATCCTTCCTTATTTTATTTACCCACGTAAAAATAACGCGACAGTGGAAATTGTTTTAAAAATGTGCGTTTTATTTACGCACGTGAAAATTTACGTGACAGTGAAAATCCACCTATACAGATGTTCTTGGCTTGCACATGGCGTCATTAAAACCTAAAATTCTAAACTTTGCACCGTACAAAATTAAGCTGTTTCTAACTTGGTATGTAGATATTAGTGTTACAATCCTTCACTAACAGTTTTAGGTTTTAACGATGACGTTTCGCGTCCGATTTATAAAGGTTCCACGCAGTTTGTCACGTTATTTCAGATAAGCCATGAAAATAAACAAAATTGAGCAAACTTAAAGTTATTTTTGCAGTATATATGCTTATAAGCCGATTTAATGTAACTTATAGTGATTCCAATCTTTTGTAATGAGATTTTTTGTAATTTTTTGCGTAATTATGACTGAAGTTTTGGCCGCGATGTTGGTGTACCAAAGTGGTACAGCGCATTTAACCTCGATTCAACGAACCTCTATATAACGAAGTCCTCGGTATAACGAACGATATTCTTCATCCCGGCAAAATTACAAGTAAAATGCATGGAACAGAACCTCGATATAACGAAATCCTCGTTATAACGAACACAATCCGGCAGCTCAAACGTTTACCCCGATATAACGAAAAAATGTCAACGCTCGACAGACCTATACAGTGTGTGCTATAGGGCAAAGGTATAACCTGTTCAGTTTTCCAGTGTAGTTATATTTACAGTGTACTGTAACTTCATAAAGGCATTAAAGTGCAAATGTTACTTGTTTTTTTTTTTTTTTTTTTTTTAATGGTTTATTACTGACAATACATGGATGTGCTTATTTAGATTAATTACAATTAATAACAGTGAATGGGTCTTAAGCTTAATTACTTACATTTTCACGAGACTTTTTTTTAATTAATTAATTTTAAAATTACATCAATGTAAGTAATACAGAAGCAAAGACGACATTTTACAACAGAGGAAATAAATACAACTACTTACAGTAAAAAACAAAGAAAGTGCGACGGAAAACTGTATGTTAAAGGATAATTTCCCAAGTTCGGTAGAAATTGGGAAGCGATTTCTGTTTAGTTGCGATCACTTTTAAAATTTGTAGTTTTTCTTGCATTTGCAGAAGGAAGTTACAGAAGGATAGTATTTCTCCACGTAAGCTAGTGCAAAAAATGCAGTATTTTGCGATTAAGATAAAGTAATTTAAGACCTGCCGATGCTTTGTTCTCTTAAACCAGCCATAGAGTATATGACTTGCGTTTAACACAATGTTTTCATGTGTTTTAATATGCCACCAATTTTGAAACAAAATCCAAAAATCGGCAGATAAACTACAGTGTATTAACATGTGGTCTAGGGTTTGTCTTTCTAAGTTGCACAAGTTGCAGAGGTCATTGTCAACAAGACCATCACGGTAAAGAGTCGCTTTGGTTGGAAGTATGTTGTGTATCACTTTGTATTGAAACATTATTATTTTTACTTCTTTTGTGACAGTATAGGGCAATAGATAAACTTTTTGAATGTTTTTCTCGTTGAATCCATGTCGACGTATTTTACTTTCGGATGTTGGAGGTACGAAGGCATTTGCAAATGTTACTTGTTGAGATCCGGAAATTAATTCGTAACATCGTTACAAAATAATTATTAACTATACCTCGATAACGATAACGAACATTTTGGTTGTTTTCCCGCAAATTCGTTGTAACGAGGTTTTCGACATAACAAACCCTCGATATAACGAACCAATTTCCCCAGTCCCTTATGGCACTTCGTTAAATCGAGGTTTCACTGTACACTAAGATGATACTCGTTCGCCTATAACTCTTGAACGAACTGCTCTGGTTTTGGCCCAGATATGTAGTTTAAAACTCTCTACAACATGCAATTCGATTAACATTTTAGAATCGAAATATGTTTTATAATGCCTCTGAATTTTGAATTGTGTCCCCAAATTAGTATGGGTTTACCCAGGCTATAAGGTCTTTTGACACTTAAATAAAGTTTCTATCTATCTATTTGATATGACATGATATGAAGCAAGTGCAAGCCAAGATCTATGATTTAACGAGGAAGGATACGCTATAAGTTTTTACCAACCTATGCCTTCACGGGCGCATTAGGAGCACTGGGGCCCTGCAATGATAATTATAGACTGTAGAACAAAAGCTTCCCTGTCCCCCGCAAAATTAAAGGTGGACCAAACAAGACTTTCCTTTTCATTACAAGAGAATAAATTTTCATCAACGTCAGTGCATAATTATTTATATTATTTTAATGAGTGCATGTGTAACTAAAAATAACCCAAATGTTTACAAAGCACCCCATAATATAGCTTCATGAAATGAGCAGAGCGTTTTTGGATTGCTTGAAACGTGAACGAGATATTGCCATTATAAACCCATGTTAAGTGGCATCAAGTGGCATTCAGGTGGACCTCCGCCTTACGAACACGCTCCTGGGCACTCACAAATAAAGCGGTTGTTGTTCCCACAATTCTCTGACATCCACTTTCCGTTATTTGAATCGCTGGCATGACTGAGGTTAATGATCACGCATTCTGGACCGCTTTGTGGCTGACTTTGGGCCCAGCTAAAATACGACGGATCTACACCCCCAATCCACTTATATTCCGTCCTGTAGCCCAAACCAATAAAGTATCTTCCTACGTAAGAAAACAACGGTGGCATTCAGTAAAATGAACACGGCAAACTAAAGTTGGCATTTTCGAATCTCAGCAGGGGCGTAGCTAGGCGGGTCCTGGGGTTCCCCTTTTTGAGATAATTTTAGTAAACTACAGCGTGGATGTCGACATGACAATCTGATAAGTACTCTTGGCATGACACTGTGTGACCCCCTCTTTGAAAAACCCAAGTCTGCATAGCGCATACAGGGTCAATAAAATCCTAAGTACAATGTGAAAACTGGAGAGCGTGCGCTAACTTCAAATTTCATTTTACAAAATAAGTGAAAAACAAAGTTAGCATCGCCGTAGTAAATTAAAGTTCTGCTGAAAAACATAATACTCAGCTCTTGATTTCCGGTGGGTTAATAAAATGAGAACCGGGAACGGTAGGTGATCAATCGTTCGAAATTATAGAACCCTCAACTTACTAGAAGAATCTTTTTTGGGGAAATTTGGCCCCAATATTAGCTTTATACAATCTGTTACCTACCTTGTTCAGAAGAAAGGCTGACGATCTTGTTGTTGTCATCCTGGGACATAATTTTGACCAGTTCGCCTTGAACGCTGTCAGATGTTTGAAAAATCCTACAATATTGTTTTGCGGCTGGTCTTGTTTTATAGCTGGTGAACAATCGAACACAGCCTGTCTTGTAACGGTGCCAGTTTGCACCACAATCATCGACCGCTAGAATGAAAATGAAAACAGAAAAAAAAATATCATGATTATAGAGATAGGTTCACACGGGGTGGGGGGGAGGAGTTTGGGTTGAGTCTCCCCCCCTTCCTCCCCCCCTTCCCCCCCCCCCCCCCCCCCCCGCTGACTTTAAACGTTTATAGTCCATACCTTTAGAACCATTTTTAAAACAAATATCGACCAAACACTGTGACTTTTCTTTATGTGAAAGAATTAATATGTAGTGACAAGATATTTCCTTGAAAGTCATCTTTAATTAAATATACCAAAAAGACCCGGGTTAGATAAAATCAAATAGTTACAGATGGCTTGCATCTAACTTCATTCAAATTTTAAAATCAGAACCGGTTAATATCAAAGTGTCATTTTAATACAAATAATGGCAAACTTCATGTTCCCAGACTTTATCAGTACGGAATGGTACGGTGTTTTAAAATTATAAATGCTCTACGCATAAATTATGCACAAGCGGGGCCGGAAAAAGCCGTCCGGCCCTGCTACAAAAGCTTTCGGCTCCGCGTGCTAAAATTTGAAACCGAAATTGGTTATATGATAAAAAACTTATTGACTTAGTAATGTAGGGCCGGATGTGAAAATATTTGGCTCTCGGTCATGGCGCATGACCTCTTGCCAAATATTTTCCCACCCGGCCCTTCCACTCAGTACCACAGAAGTGTAGTGATTAGTAGCTTTTATGTGAATGGTCTCACTGCAAGATTCTATTAACAGACATCCAAGATGGCAGCCATCTTGACGGCCATTTTGGATGACGTCACTAACCCCAGCAGCGCCACAACCCATAATATTGTAGAGCAAAATAAAATATTTCCGAAATATCGCCCCCCCCCCCCCCCCCCCCTCCCCCCACATTGTACCACGGTGGGGGTATAAGTAGGCCTGTCCCGATTGTGCTCGGCAACTTTTGAGCACTTTTGGCGTTTGGAGCAACTTTTTGCGGTTTTAGAAACCTTGAGCAACTTTTGCCTTTCAGAGCAATTTTTGAGAAAAATGTAGGTTTAGAGCACATATCAAGCACGAAAAAGTCAACAATTTCGTGGAAAACCTCAATTCATGCGAATTTCTTGAAGGTTTATCAACCTTTTGAACACATAACCTGTCACTTGACAACGTTTCGCAGGCCTATTGTGATCCTCATCTAATATTATAATGGATAATCGGCTAAAATGACACACAAAAAAGGCCGTCTTTTGTTTACTTTTCATGAACGGAAAAGGATGGTGAAAAGCCGCCTTTATTGTTTACTTTTCTTATGACATTGATATCAGTTTTGTGTAGTCCAGGTATAGTGTGTTACAACTAAACAATATGTTAATCAACTGGGTTTTATTTCCGTTACCACGTATCTATCACGTTGTTGTAAACAGGTTTAATTGGACTAACAAAACTCCTTAACTTACAGATAATATCCTCTGACTGAAAATCAGTTCGCTCTTACGGTTTTCTCTCTTGTAATAAAAAAAAAACTGTTTCAGCGACACGCCTCGAAAAATGTCAATCTTAATAACACGTTTTCTTATTTCGTAATGCACATTGTACAAATCATAGAAGCTGTCATGCTTCAACATAACAATGCAAAGAGGGTGTAACATTTTGATTTTTTATATGGTTTTAGACTCTGAGAATGCAATCAGTAGAGCTACTAGTTTCGTTCAAGTTCCCTCATATCGTTCGGCAAGACGTCAAATGAACCATGTGTTTTGTTCCGTTAGACTTAAGAGTATCCTTAAATTTCGCCCATATTTGCGAGCAACTCTTTATAGCTAAATTTCAAGCTATTTTTCTTGACCGATGTTAGCAATTATTGTGAAGAACGAAAAATAATGCTTTTAATTAACGTTTATATAAAAATGTCAGGAAATTTAGGTAGCAACTTTTGAAAGTTTGGTAGCAACTTTTTGGATTTTTGGCAATTTTTTAGCAACTTTTTGGCATTCCAGTGAGCAACTTTCCAGCATTTTACGAGCACAATCGGGACAGGCCTAGGTATAAGTTTGCGTGTACGTCCGAGGGTTAAGGACTCTATTTCGAAAGCTAATTGACGAAATTCTGGGTTTTAAGCCAAGTGACTGACGTCACTAACCTGTTTGTTGAACTGATGACGATGACACCGCATTACTCGATGATGACGATGATGATGGTTGAAGTGCCGTCATCGCTGGTGGTATAGACGTGGCTAATGCAGGTGTTGACGTCACCAATAAGGCAGTGGTCGCTGTGATAACAAAGAAATCATGCTGCTGCTGTGCTGAATGTACAGTAGTATGTATAGGAAATTGCCTTCCTAAAACGTTAATGTCTAACAAATATTAGATAACACTGTGTGTAATTTGAACAAACCAGTTGACCATACAAAAATAGGGAAGCACTAAATCATTTTTGCAATGTTGCGTAATGCTTTGCGGCACAGTATCGTTTATGTATTCCATACCAATTATTTCGTAACTGATCACTCAACGCTGTACGTTGCGACATCTAAAATTGTTGGTTTTCATATGACATCATTAAAATTCTAAAACTTAAACTAATGCCACTACAAAGCTCTTCACAACATTCTCTGCACATCAGTAAGATAAATTGCTCTGGAAATTCTCATGTCAAAACAGTACTTCCTTGTTGAAATTAGTTACTTGTAGTTAACGCCTTTATTTTTCGATATTGTTCATGTAAACTTAATTATTTTGTCCGATTGATGAAAACCTAAACTTAATTATTTTATTTTGTCCTAATTCTAATTATCCTAATTATTCTAATTATAATCCTAATTATTTTGTCCTATTGATGAAAACCAAGAATTGACTCATATAACAGTACTTTTTGTCAAATATAGGTTTGTTGATCCAAGTGTTTTCTTTAATTAAATTCATTGAATGCGTACTGGGTAGGTAAGTCTTCGTAGGTGAGCCTAATGGCTCACTGCCGGAGCTTAAAGGCCCATCGTCACTTATCGTGATGCACCGATCATTGTTTATTTTGATTTGGACCCAGATAAATGCGATCTCTCGCGCATCGCGCGAAGCGAAATTTTTGCCTCTTATCTCCAGGAAGAAATGAACACCGAGTTTGAAATTTCGTTCGACATTCATTTTAAAATTTATTGGTTCCAAGAAGGGGTCCTGTTAGATATCAAAAGTCCGTATAACATGTCTCGCATTTTGTCTGGGCCGGGGGGCCGCTCAACCCGCCTTAGTGTAGCTGATCCAGTCACCGAGAGTTAATCCTCCGCTTCGAAAGTTCACATCGAAAACATTTTCACGTCGAGGAACGCGGAAAACCTCCTGCTATTTTTACCGAAAGTTTAAGGTCGATGCCCCTTAAAACGAAACCTCCAGCGAGCCGAGAAGTGTTTGTATTTTGTGGGCTGTTCTGTCGGCTATCTGATTTGCATCGGACATATAAATTAATGAGCTCCGCTGGCGGAGGACGTTTTCTCGGCTTCAGAAGTTTGCATCAAAAAAAAAATTCGACGGCTTGGGGAAGGGACGGGGAAAACCTTTTTCAACTTCCATGGAATATCTCACATAGATGCTGGCAAAAACGACTCCGCCGGCGAGCCGAGAAGTTTTGAGCTTTTTCTGTTGTTTACATTTCCAGGGAGCATTATTCGTTACGGTCGACCGGTCATGCATCAACGGTAATAAGATTCAAATGTCAACAGGCCCTTTGCACAACGTCATAACATGACTTGCATAACAATAGTGCCATCCAGTCACTGTTCAGTGATCGGAATGTTCCATTGTCTAAGATTCATTGTTTTCGAAATCCCTCTGTTCTCGATCTCTATGCCATTCAGTCACTCATCTGTGACGTTATGCAAAGGGCCTGCTGATAGTATCTGTATGTGGAAAACGAATGTTCTAAAAAAAATTGCAATGAAAAGATACGAAGATAAATTTTAACTAGTAGGCAATCTAATATACATATTTCTTTTCCATGGACGACCGAATTTCTGAACCAAACCTTCTGAAGGTTCTCGTTTCTTGACAGCCACCTCGAGCCTTCGGCGGCGTTGCTTAGAAAACGTATCAGTAACGATGGAAAATAAAAGAAAACATACAAAAACAAGTGGCAATGCCTTGAATATGAACTAAATATTTGAACGAAATCATCTTGAAGTTAATAGACGATACAGATTCCCCGATGTAAACGGATTATTTTAGGAGGCAAACTTTCTGGCCACAAAACTGATTTTCGTGGCCTCAGAAATTCTAGAACGCCTGCAATGCATCACGGTAAACGACGATGGGCCTTTAACCCGGTTTCTGTAGCAAGAAGCGACTGAGAGTATTACTACTCCTCCTGGATCGGATGCTAGTCCATCGAAAGGTTGCCCCCCAGCATTATATCGCCGGTAACAATTTATACACCTGGACGGAGAGAGACAACGTGGAGCACGACATGGAAACAACACGACAGCAGGACCAGGCTCGAACCACCGACCCAGGTTGAAAGTCCGACGCGCAAACCACTAGAGCACCGCGCCTCCAAATTGAGTGTGTATACTGTTTAAAAAAATGCGAAAATTAAGCTACCAACCTTTAGCTTTTGAAGGGGTACTCAGCGGAGTACTTTGTTCTTGTTGTAAAACACTTTTAGGATTCAAGACCTCCTAGAAAATAATATTTAAAGTTTCGATTTCTTTTCTAATTTAAAGTGTCTCTCAGTTTACGCCCTTTTGACTAAAGACAAACGAATATATTTTGCTGGTAGAACACTGTTCCGTGAGCGAGTCCTGGAAGTTCTTAATGAGCTAAACGGTCAAAGTTAACACGATAAATGCGCACCGTCATTGGATCAGTAAGAATAGCAAAATAATAATCATTTATTTATTTATAATTTGTTTTTATATGTAACACTTTCCTCACTCGGCCTATTAGCGAGCAGACTATTGCTAGGGGGCCTAATCAGCCCCAACAACTCGAGTTTAAATAAAGTTATCATCGTAAAAAAGTTAAGTGTTGTTATTGGCTGAAAAAGCGAATGATACACGGTTCAACATTGTTCAACATATGTTCCTCAACAATGTTGAACGATATGATGTTGAAACTTGTTGAATGAGAAGAAAACGGAATAACCATTTGTAGATAATAAGCTGTAACAATAACTGAGGGCTACTGCAAGAAAGCAGTATGATAAACCCAATACAACACAATAGTTTACATCAAAGTCAACAACAACAACAATAAGCTCTATTTGCATGACATACATACATACACACTTCATTAACTCATCCCTAATAAATCGTTACAGTATATCGCAATTGAAGCGTAATATGACATAGAAAGTCAACTGGCAAAAAAAAAAAACAATAAACAGATTACAATGAAAAAAATAACTAAAAACAAAAAATAGTGAGGAGTTGCCATAATTGCTACGAAAGAGATTCATAGAAGAATGATCGAGTGAAACCGATCAATGAGAGGCTCATCATGGCAAGATACAACTCAGCCTTTGCCAACGTCACCGAGATTGGCTGCTATGCGCCATCAAAGAACACCGCAGAGGACGAGAAAGATGCCTTCTACAAACAGCTTCAAGAATCAGTGGACGAGACACCATCCCTGACGACGTCCTCCTCATCTGCATCATGGGTGACTTGAACGCCAAAGCGGAAGCCGACAACAAGGGAAAAGAGAATGCAGTGGGAAAGCAGGGATCGGAAGACATCAATGAAAACGGCGAGAGGTTAACAACACTCTGCCAGGAGAACAGACTATAGTTATAGGAGGGACAATCTTCAAACATAAGGACATCCACAAGCTGACATGGACCTCCCCAGATGGTCACACCCAGAACCAAATTGACCACATCGATCATCATCAACAACAGGTGGAGGGGCAGTTTAAAGGATGTACATGTAGTGGTATGACGAGCAGCATATGTAGGTAGTGACCACACACTAGCTCGCCATAGCAAAAGTTAAGCTAAAGCTGCGAAGCGTAAGGAGGAAAGACCAAAGACAGCCTGTTTAGGATGTAGGGAAGCTAAAAGATCCCAACACAAAAAGTCCTTCCAGATTGAAATTAGGAACAGATTTACCTTAATTACTACAAGATCAGTGAGCAGTAATTGGGCTTGCATCACTTTAACGAAGCCATGTTGGAGGCTGGAAAGAAAATCCTTGGTGTGAAGCGGAGAGAGAAAGAAGAGTGGATATCTCAGGATACTTGTAAGAAGATTGATGAAAGAAAAGAAAAAGAAGTATAAGTTCCTTGCTGCCAAGTCTGAAAGAATAAAGACGCAGTCGAAAACATCATATGCAACACTGGACAAGGAAGTTAAGAAAAGTGCAAGAGCAGACAAGAAGACATACATAGAGAGGATTTCGGAAGAAGCAAACAGACTCGCAGCAAAGTAGGACATTGGAACTACCTATAGGATCACCAAGACACTGACCAAAAGGTTTCAATCAACGGAAACGCCACTGGACAACCTAAAATTTTGAAAAGAACACTTTGAGAAGAACACTTTGAGAAGCTGCTTAATAGAGATGACCCAGAGATAGAAGCCATCATCACTCCAGCACCAACTGCACATGTATACTAGACATCAGCACAGGCCCACCAAGTGTAGATGAAGTCAGGAGGGCTACAAATCACTTAGGAACGGTAAAGCACCAGGAATATATATGGTATGCCGAGATATTGTAGGTTGAAGATGTGCCGACACCAGGAGCGCTCACCGAAATTCTATACACCTGGGAATCAAAGGAAGCACCGCAATCCTGGGAGGAAAGCCTGATTGTAAAGCTTCCCTGGAAAGGACACCTCACCAATTGCAACAAATGGATAGGAAGTATGCTACTGTCGGTAACCTGCAAAGGCCTGAGGCGAGTTATCCTCAACCGTCTAAAAGTTCCTGTCAATCTCCTACTTCGCAAGGAACAAGCTGGATTCAGTGTGCCTAGCAGATCTTTACACTAAGTCAAATCATGGAACAAAACAACGAACAGAATACAACATTGCATTCGAATTTCATCGACTTTGCAAAAGCATTTGATACCATCAATCGACCTGCACTATGGAGAATCCCCGAACACTGTGGAATCCCCGAGAAGCTGATCTATTATCAAGATGCTGTACACGTACCAACTTTAGTTTAAAGCCAAAGTCATTTGTGGAACCAGTCTAATTATATAACGGAATAGTTTTCTACATACGCAAAGGAGTAAAACAAGGATGCTTGCTTTACCCTCTTCTTTTCTCCATTTGTATGGACTGGATAATGAAGGAAACAACGAGTAGTACAAAAAAAGGAATTGTATGGTCCTTCACCGACCCACTAGAGGATCTTGACTTTGTGTACGACATTACCCTGCTTGCACAACGCCATCAGGATATAAAGGGAAAGACCCAAGAGCTAGCAACAACAGGCAAACAGATCGGCTTAGGCTACACTGTCACCATAAATAACAGAAAATCGACGAAGTACAGAAATTCATGTATCTGGGAAGTAAGATCACTACTGAGGGAGCGGATTCGGAGGTGGACGTTTGCAATCGGACAGCCAAGGCCAGAGGAGCTTTTACAGCACTGAAGAACATATCATGGGGAAGTTATCCAAGATCAGCACCAACACAAAACTAAGGATCTCAAGAGCAACGTACTTGGAGTTCTTTTGTATGGAGCTGAATCTTGGAAAGTGACGCAGTCCATTAGCCGCAAACTGGATGTGATCCAAATCAGATGTCTCGGGAGAATACTATGCATCTTTTGGCCAAGGATCATCAGCAATGAGGAACTCTACCAGAGAACAAACACCACTCCACTTTCCACTGAGATTAAGCCAAACGCCATCCCAAGAGTCGCCATGAGATGGACTCCAGCAGGGAAAAGAAAGAGAGGTCGACCAAGAGAGAGCTGGCGCAGGTCAGTGGAGAAAGAGAAAGAGCACGGATGGACATGAGCCCAGTTTCAGAGATGGTCGCGAGGTCAGGCAGCATTTATTGGCGTTCTTTGATGATGGCATTATGTGTTTAACACGAAGAGGGCTAAGTAAGTAAGAAAAAGAATAGTGTAGAGAGTGTTCGCCCAATCTCCCGAGCACTAGGCGCATTATTATGAACACATATATACACCCTACATTACTTACTTGTTGTGGCAATAGGGGCTCCCAGTACGAGAATCCGTATCGAAATTCTAGTGCGTGACCAGATAACGCTCTTGTCACGTCGTTTAGTTCACAAGCGTGACGTGAATGTGGGCTTTCAAGTTGGAAGTTCAGCGATACGCATTTGTTATTTGAAAGACATTTATGCAAGCAGTCCAATTCGGAAAACACCTCATGCATTGATATCACATGTCCTTCTAAGACTTCATCTAATGGAAAAATACATTTTATATATTAAACCATTTTTAAAACCGGACCTTCTTAGACTGCCAAAATGCAACTTTGATAAATTTTCTGGACAATCAAACCGTCCCACAGAAACTGCTACTGACCGATTATTTTCATGTGTGATGTACACAGACTTAAAAGTTAGAACCACTTTTGGTAAAACATAATAAACAGCAACACTGGAAATTAAAGTACTGCTCAATAGCTTTCATTTGAATTGTTCCACTCTAGGATTTCATCCACAGACTCAAAAGTTAGCACCACATTGAACAGCATAATAAACTGTACCATAGGAAAGTACTGCTCAGTAGCTTTCATTTGAATGGTCACACTTTAGGATTTCATAAACAGACTGAAAAGTTAGAACTACCTTGTACAGCATAATTAAAACAGTACCACAGGAAAGTACTGCTCAGTAGCTTTTATTTAAATTGTTCCACTCTAGGATTTCATCCACAGACTCAAAAGTTAGAACCACATTGAACAGCATAATAAACGGTACCACAGGAAAGTACTGCTCCGTAGCTTTCGATTGAATCGCCACACTTTAGGATTTCATCCACAGACTCAAAAGTTAGAACTACCTTGTACAGCATAATTAAAACAGTACCACAGGAAAGTACTGCTCAGCAGCTTTCATTTGAATGGTCACACTTTAGGATTTCATCCACAGACTCAAAATTTAGAACCACCTTGTACAGCATAATAAAAAGTACCATAGGAAAGTACTGCTCAGTAGCTTTCATTTGAATGGTCACAATTTAGTATTTCATGCACAGACTCAAAGTTAGAACCACCTTGTACAGCACAATAAACAGCACCACAGGAAAGTAGTACTGCTCAACAGCTTTCATTTGAATGGACACCATGTATAGATTTCATCCACATCTCCCTATAATGGGCTATACGGTGATGCTCCGCCCGAAAGGGGTACCTTTTTGAGGCTGGAGGTATATGAAAGGCTAGGGATTTCACGAAGTATGGGAAAGGGTAGGGAAAGCACGAGTTGAAGTATAAAACAGGGTAGGGAAAACTGCCATTTAATTATTACAAAAAGGGCCTTTCAAAATATATCAAACAGTCGCACGTAAAGGCTATATGAAAGGGGTACCATTTTCAATGAAAGGTATGAAAGGGTAAGGGTTAGGACCTTGGGGCGAAGCATCCCCGTACAAAATTTTGTACTTTGGGGGAATAAAGCCTTCTAAACAGCTTTCCGCCGAAACCATTTATTTGGTTGGATGCTTCTTATTACATGGTCACACTTTAGGATTTCATCTACAGATGTAAACGGTTACCATATAGGGCAACCCAAAGTCTGAGCGTTAATACTCTCATATATATTCATACCTTCTTTGACTTTGTAAAACATAGCAAAGCGTTTGTGGTCCTGTCTTTGAAGCCCAACCTCGATGCCAAGACAAAGCATCTTACTGATTGTCTCCACAATGATGGCGATATACAAGACAGTTCTTAACTCATTCATTGCTGTAATTGAAATTGTAATAAAAACTAATTATTTCAGTTTTCTTTGTATGTTTAAGCCGCTAACTTGTAGTAAGGGAGATATAGAGGCAATCCACGATGAAAAATGTAAATATAACTTTGTGAGACAGCGCGATTTTTGTAATGAAACTGATTACTTGTGAACATAATCAAAACAATCGAAACCGGGTAACTGGAAGGAATCAATTTGATTAGTTTAGCCAAGATAAAATAATGTTCTCTTGGTTCGTTTAGCGAACACGCAAAGCAAAGCGAACGGATTGCGAGCTAAAAAGTAGCTATTCTCTTTGACATTACTCGCTTTTCAGCTCTCTAATACAGTAGGTCAATCGAACAAGGTTCTTCCCATATTAGGGATATTTTGAGATATAGAGGCAATCCACAATGTAAATATAACTTTGTACCGCCGCCTGGTTAGCTCAGTTGATAGACCACCGGTGTGCTGAGCGGGACGGGTCGCGGGTTCAAACCAAGCAGTAGGGCACGGCGTTCTCGATGTCATGGCTATCTGACCTTGCCGTCATTGATCTGGGTGAGAGGGGGGAGATACATGGACAGAAGCGACTGCAATTTGCGCATATATCTCTGGTCCTCCGCAATTCAGCTTCGTGCTGCAATGTTTTTTTTGTTGAGATAGAGCGATTTTCGTAATGAAATGATTAATCGTGAACACAACCAAAACAACAAACCGGGCAACTGAAAAGAAGCAAATTTGATTGGTTTAGCCAAAAGAAAATAATTTTCTTTTGGTTTAGCGAACACGCAAAGCAAAGCGGACGGATTGCGAGCTAAAAAGTAGCGAATAATTCTCTTTGACATCACTCGCTTTTTAGCAATCTGATAGGTCAATCGAACCAGGTCCTTTCCATATTAAGGATATTTTTAGCGGGAAAACCAGCAAAGTTTGTTTTGATCCTTTCAAATAATGGCGGATAAAACACTTAGGGAAACCGATTTTTAAGATCATGTGAAAATCGGTCTACTGAATTTGGAAGTCAATGGTTCCTTTTTAAGTCGTGAATACGACTTATCGCGGTTACTGGAGAAAAGTCACTCGCTCATCGTAAACTTTATATTAAATTTGTATTAAATTGATGATATGTTACACTTCGGTATAGCATACATGGATTAAATGAGGCTAAACCAAGTCCGCCATGACTGTCCTTGTGTTTACGAATGTTTGATGAGATGAAACGTCGGTTTGGGAAAACGTTGGGGTTCTTTTACTTGTTGTTATTGTTTGGCAAGGATATCTGACATTAATAATGAAGGAAAAGGTAAGTTTGTCCCGTAATTTTCATTTTCGCTAGTATAAATTCCTTCGTGTGAGGCTGACAAACATTGCCGAGCTGAGATTGCAAAGTACGGACTGTAATTCATCTTTAAAGCATTGTTGATAAAAATCACAGTGGATTTTACTTGCCACGTGTTTTCTATACGCTCTGGAGAATAACCCAGGACTCCCTCAGCTACACACAAAGGTTTTAGAGGTCGTTCTTTGGTAAAAGATATTGGTGCGTGGATCTGTAACATAAGGGAAGTAGTCATAACATGTACAATCTAAGGGCCTGTTTATATGGAGAAAAGTTGGCCCGGGTAGGAGGGTAACCCGCCCAACCGGGACAACTTTACCGAGCGTTCGCATGACAAAAAGTTGGCTCACCTGACCGAGCCAAAAGCTGTCCGTCCCAGTAAAAATTTTAGGGGGACTGGAAAATAGTTGTCTGGAAACTTTCAATATGGCGGACCTCAGGAGGATTCTTCTGGCACTTTCAATACTTTCAAGTGTGACGGTTGCATTATCATGGGCTAGTCAGATTTTTTCTTTGTACATTCTTCAGCTTCAGAGTCAACAGAATTTCCTGATGGCGCAAACTGCTTCAAGGGAGAATTCGTTTGTTTGCAGAGGGAGACAAAAACGCCGTCAACCGAGGAAAGCTCGATCTTCTTGGAAGAAGCCAGGTCGTACTGATAGATGGTGGATAAACCTTTGGCAAGGTCATCTTCCCGAGGAAGAATGGAAACAGAACCTTCGTATGTCTAGAGAGGTCTTCATGAAACTTGTCGAGGAACTGAGGCCTTTTATTTCCCCAGATCCCAGGTCGCCTAATCGAACGGCTCTCTCTGCGGAAAAAAAGTTGGCCGCAACTCTTTATTTTTTAAAGGATACGGGTTCGGTAAGGATGACAGCAAATGCATTCGGCGTGGCAAAGAGCACAGTTTCAGTCGTTGTTCATGATGTATGCAGCGCTATTACCTCTTATCTTGGCCCAAAATACATCAGGCTGCCCCGGACTGTGGATGAAATGAGGGAATTAATTGTCCAATTTGAGTCGAGACATGGTTTTCCACAAGCATTTGGGTGCGTTGACGGAACACATATTGCCATTCAACAGCCTATGGAAAACTCTCATGATTTTTTCTCATATAAAATGAAATACACCCTCAATGTACAAGGCATTTGCGATTATAGAGGAATATTCATAGATGTTGATTGCAGATGGCCTGGGAGCGTGCACGACGCAAAAGTTTTTAGTAATTCTAACATTAATAAGTTGCTCCAGGAGGGTAAACTTCCCTTAGTCTATAGGTCACTTCTACCTGGTTATGACAAAGTGCCCAGTTTATTGCTTGGAGACCCTGCCTATACATTATTACCCTACTGCATGAAAGAGTACCCCAATACCTATACTAACGAGCAAGTTATGTTTAACAATTTATTGAGGTCTGCCAGGAACCCAATAGAATGTGCTTACGGACGCCTCAAAGCAGGGTGGCAAATGCAAATTCTCTCTAAAAGGATTGATTTAAAGTTGAAGTATGTACCAGAGGTAGTTTACTCTTGCTTTGTTTCACACAACTTCTGTGAAATCAATGGTGTGAACATTGATGATGATCATATCCAGAGGCAAATTGAGTATGATAAACAGATGCAGCCGAATGTTGAACCAGACCAAATATTCTCGTATAATACAGCAGAAGGAGTGCATGTAAGGGATGTTATCACCAAGTACATAAAGGAGTTTCTTCCAGATCACCTGTAATTAAACTGGTAATGAAATGCAGAGATTTTGATATGTAACAGTGTCTCTTTTGTATTGAAGGAATACATGGAATATTTTTATGCTTACTTGTGCAAAATATAAAGAACTAGTTCAGATTTTATATATATATATATAGATATATATATATATATAGCAAATGAATAACTTAAATGAGGCCCACAGGAAAAGGGCACAAGTCACAATTTGACCTTGGAATCCAAATTCTCCAAATTTCTTTTGTAATTTGGCAGTTACACATTTATGTTGTGATTGCAATTTGGCCAGTTATATTTATGCTTCAGTCTCCAAACTGAAGCAACTGAAATTATCCTTGAATGGTTTCTCTGCTTTTCTGTTTAAAGCTAAACTAAAGCAAATCAGCCATGCTTCAGTTTACTAGCGTATTGTTAATATTTCTCGAGTTGTTGGCAAAAGCCATAAGGAAATTCGAAAAATTTCATCTTTTTGTCAACAAACCATGCACGGATCTACTTTTCTAATGTGAAAACCAGTCTGTAAGCCAAAGTATAGTTCTTTGGAGAATTTGGGTTCTGGAGAGCAAATCATCACTAACCTTTTTTGCAACAGACTCTTCAATTACAGTACTATACAGCATCAAGTTTCTAGATGCTCAATAGAGGTAACTTAGGGCTGGTTCTCGCTTACACTAAAGCATAGGGTGAGGTAAAGGTGCTATGCTGCTGATATCTTGTAGTTACGCTTGTACATATGTCCTTGGGTACTTACTAGTGAAATGAGCAACAACACTCCCAAAATGAGTAAAATCATTTGAAAGGAAAAGGAACAAGTGCCTTATGCTTGAGTGTTTTTGCTTATTTTATGCTGATTTCTACATCATTTTTTCTTGTGCTTGTTTGAACAGGTTGTAGCAAGGTTTTATGACTTTTTTCATGCAAACCCTAAATATTGAAAACAATGTAGATTTTCCACATTGAGAAAACCGGGTGTCAAGTGATGCAACTCTACCTTTTAAGGAAAATTATTAACATTCAGGTAATTGTTCAAACTGAGTGTGCTCTTTGAAGGGGCCTTAATTTACAAAATAAAAATTGAAAAGTTGAAAGAAAGACATTTTTAAGGTAAATTTTCAGTGCAACTATTGCACACAAAGCAGAGGTCTTTTTCTGTTGAGTTTACAAACTGTTGAGGTTCAGATTAAAGTACATCAAACTTTGCAGTAGTTCAAGTTCTTCATTTTCTAAAACTTTATTTGAATGTTACTAAGCCCTTTTGTGAACCGTGCCAACTGAACAACAATACTGTGCATGGGGTGGTACACATTAGAACTAGGGACATAATTTTGAATATCATCAAGTTAAGAGGAAAGCAATAAAGTACAACTTTACTTGAGTAATTGCCCAACGAGCAATGTTGTTTATGGATGTGTACAGAATGCAATGAAATAGTAGCATGTTTATACCACTTTGTAGCTGTGCACCTTTTAATTTGTAGTTCCAGATGATATTCTGCACCCACTACCCCCCACATTTCCACCCTTGAAGAATTTGGCTTTTGAGATCCCCCCCACCCCCAATCCTTCTCTTCCAATTTGCACTGACCCACCATGGTGTGGAAGTCAGGATTTTCTGGAACTGCACAGCAAGATCTAACCCAAACAAAAGTTACAATATCAACTTCAAGAGCTACAGCTGTATCTTTTTTTTAACAACACCTCCAATAACAATCCCCTTCGAGGTGTCAAAATATTATACAGTTAGCTTATTTTTCACATAACACAACTTATTTCAGTCTCAGGTGGAACTAAGTGAAGATAAAAAGCTTTAAAATGCCACAGAAATGTTGCTCATCATGACTTGGGCATAACTCATTATCCCCTTCCCCCAAGAAAGTTCCAGATTAAAGTGCAAAGTAGGTGTTGTCCCTATCCCTGTGAGTTGCTTGGGAATTACCCGAAGATACATGTAAATTAGGTACCCCTGGAGCATGCATAGGTTGATAAAAACCTTCAGGCTGGAATGGACCTACCCCTGACTGTGGATAATATTGTTGTTGTACAGGTTGTGGACATGGGGGTTGCTGCGGTGTGGCCACAGCGTTTGCCAAAAGTGCTAACCCCTGAACTATTCCTTCTGAAAGCCCCTTCATTGTCTGTGACATTTGTTCAATTGCTTTAGCAGTAGTTGCTGTTGATTCTCTAAAGCAGTCCATCATCTCTTTCCTTAAGCAAGCGTCTTCTTTAGCGGAATCTAAGAGCTTCTGGTCTCGTTGAGCTGCTGTAAGCCTCTTCTCAAGGTGTTTCCTTTTGTTGTCGATCAGCTGGGGTATACTTGACACAGCATCAGATTTTCTCTTGGTCTGCTTGTGACCTGCTTTGGGTGTTTCTTCACCATTGGGTTCACTATCACCAACAGCTTCAATCAGTACTTCCTCTTCATTGTCACAATTAATGGGAGTTGAACATCGGGGAGACTGGGCATCCGTAGTTGAAGTGTCAGTTTCGTCTGTGTCTTCCGATGCAGACGGTACGTAAGGCACAGTTCCTTGACTGTCAACTCCAAATGACAGAGCTTCTGTAGAAGGTGAACCACCCCAAATTGTTGCCAAATCATCGTAGTGCTCCGTTACTATTTTTCCGCTTCCACTTCTGGTGCTTGACACAACTGCTTTCGAATAATCTTGTCTTATGTTCTTTACTTTTTCTCGTACACGGTTGTATCCCATTCTGATCATTTCTGCTTGTTTTGCCTGAACCTCCTTATACGCTTTATACTCTTGTTGTGTCATTTCCGTCACAGGCTTCTCTGGACTTTCTTTCACCGAAGGTCCGAAGTAGTTTTCTGTGGCGTATCTGACAGCCATCATTTCACGAATTTTTTCGTACAATTGTACTTTATCGGCGTTAAAGTCGGCTCCATTGAACTCACAGAGACTTTTATACTCTTTTAAACAATCAAGTATAGAATCAATCATCGCAGACGTCCACGACCACTTTTTAACTTTGGTACTGGACTTCGATTTTGCCGCCATATTTGTTTATGATAAACTAGCCCGCGCATGCCCAGATTATCTATAGTTGACCGAGTTGGCTCGGTTAGCCGAGCCAAACCGTTTATATGAGAAAAAGTTGGCTCGGCCAGCCGGGTCACCCTGCCATCGATAGAGGGTGACCCGGCTAGCCGGGTGACCCGGCTAGCCGAGCCAACTTTGAGATTCTCATATAAACAGTTCGCCGCGTTTTGTAAGGGAAAGTATGAAACCTTGGCTCGCCCAGGGTAGCTCGGGTAGGCGGGTGACCCGCCTACCCTACCCGCCTAACTTTTCTCCATATAAACAGGCCCTAAGAGGACCCACCTTGTGTAGGGTAGGAAAAGGTTTTAATGAAGTCCCCAAGTCCTCAGCTTCTACCACAGGGAGCCCACACAAACTGTGTGACCGTTGTTCGTATTTTTAAATTTAGAGGAAATGTATGGGAATATCGAAAAGGTTCACTTATCGTAATATACTGCGATGAATATTTACATAAAAGATCAAAATAAACGTATTTTTACCTGAAATGTTGTGTGGTGTCATTCTTGTAGTTGAAAACGGCGAATTTTAGCGATTTGAAAACCGTTTGTACGGTTAATTTCACTCATGATATTCAGAGAACGGACCTCTGGATCCAGGGTGGCGCCGAGACGATTTTCACCAAGAAATTCCCATCGCACGGCTTCCAAATCCCCCACCAGGCAAGCTGAAACCCAGAGGTTTCTTCTCGTACCATTACATTTAAAATCCGTCCAAAACTCGAAGCGCTAGACCCCAAATAATATCGAGAAATCCAGCATTCGAAGCTCGAAAACACCGCGGCTGGTAAAATGTGTGCGGGCCTCCAACAGTCACGCCGTTTGCTCCTTTCTGATTGGATGATAACAAACAATGCCCTTTCATAAAGTCGTCCCGCGGGAGGGGAAGCAGGGGCAAATAATCAGCAACGAACTTTCTACTAACCACCCTGGGGTGAAGCTTGCTGGGCTCATTCCATCACGCGCCATTCGCTTCACCCTGGGATGGTAAGTGTACAGTTCGTTGCTGATTATTTGCCCCTGCTTCCCCTCCCGCGGGACGAATTTATGAAAGGGCATTGTTTGTTATCATCCAATCAGAAAGGAGCAAACGGCGTGACTGTTGGAGGCCCGCACACATTTTACCAGCCGCGGTGTTTTCGAGCTTCGAATGCTGGGTTTCTCGATATTATTTGGGGTCTAGCGCTTCGAGTTTTGGACGGATTTTAAATGTAATGGTACGAGAAGAAGCCTCTGAGTTTCAGCTTTCCTGGTGCGGGATTTGCAAGCCGTGAAATGGGAATTTCTTAGTGAAAATCGTCTCGGCGCTGGACCGGTCCAAAATCCAGCTTTCCTCCCTTGTCTCTCAACTATACGCTCAGGTAAACGTCCGATGCAAAACCCTTTAAATCGCTAAAATTCGCCGTTTTCAGCTACAAGAACGACACCACACAACATTTCAGGTAAAAATACGTTTATTTTGATCTTGTATGTAAATATTCATCGCAGTATATTACGATAAGTGAACCTTTTCGATATTCCCATACATTTCCTCTAAATTTAAAAATACGAACAACGGTCACACAGTTTGTGTGGGCTCCCTGTGCTTCTACGCTCGCGCTTTAAGAGATCAACTTCGGTGTAAGCTAGAAACTCAAGAAGGTAGTGTTTACGATCGCCAGACACGTTTCATTCTTATAATGGTTGTAGTTAATAAACTACTACGGGTGGCGAATGAAATTTGTGTGCGATCTCCCTTCAAAGTTTAGCTTTTTTTTGGCGACCTTGAGCGAGTTTTCCTTCGTGTGGATGCAATCTGGATGATGTATCTTTGTGAATGCTCCTTTAGCAAATGTATATGTTTTGATTGCCGTTTCTTTGAAGGAATTTTAGCGCGGTCGAGCGACGACCGTTAGTGAGTTTTCCTTCCTTAAGATGCAACCAGTACGTTCATGACTTGAATGGAGAGACATCGTGCGTTAGGGGAAATGATGAATAAAGATTCATCAGGAACATTTAGCGCTGCATTTGATTCGTTTAAGCTTGTAAATGCAAGACCGGTTTCGGATTCCTAATGAGGGATCCTTCTTCAGTTGCTGAAGCTTGTTTATTAAGAGCTCTGAACGCGAGCTAGTACACTGGTACATATTCACGACTTGGCTCGCAAGGAGCCTTTGATTATTGTAATTCGCTAAATAACACACTAAAACTTTTAGAGTCAATGCTCCCTCATATTAAATACTGTTTACACTAAAGAGTCACCTAGTACACTCCATCATGAACTTTCTCCATTTATATGTAAATATCTCAAAGCTAGGACAAACACTGTTTTTTTTTTTGTAAATTAACATAAGATTTTTCAGGAACAAAATAATATCGACATTAAATTGCACTGTACGTCTCAAAGTGTACGAGATCCTCTGGACGTCATCATGTATGATCACAGAACTTTACAATTATTGTCTTGTGTAATGGTAGATTACTATTTAGTTATTTTACGTACCTCACAACAGTGTTTTTTAAACTCTAAAGGCTTGCCAATTCTCTCTGTGTGTCTATCTCAACAGACAGTGCAAAAAAATCGTTTTGATTCACGAGAACGACTTTAAATGTCCCAACAGTCTTTAAGTTTTCTTCAGTCAGGCTGGTACTGTATAGCCTCGTAATTATTTTTATATCACTAGTGACTTTGTTATTTATATATATATAATGTCTTATTCTGACTGCGCATAATATACCTTTTCACTGGCAAAGAAAGTAAATTGTTTCAATTCTTATTGATTTAAAAAAAAAACATGATTTCCATGCTGCGCTAGACAAAGGCAATGACGGTTTTGCGCAGAATCTGTGTGGTTGTATCTTTTGGCAAGCCAAAGAAGAAAATAATCACATTTCCTTTGCTTGTTACCTATTTGTGTTAGCGACACTAATAACAAGCTTCAAGGAGCTTGCTATTATAGCCAGTATTGGTTTTGATGAAATATTAAACACAAAAAATAAACAAGTCATTAAATTTAAATTAATAACCATCTTCTAGGCCTCTTTTTTGAAAATCTAGGGACATAAATAACGATATATGACCGTTCGGATGGTATCGAGGAATGAAAATTTAAAGTAAGGAAGGTGCTACGTAATTTGGGTCAATATAAAGTTTTCAGTTGTTTTTTTTTATGGTGGTAAAATTAACTTATGGCTGATAGCCTTTGATTCTCAGGATCAAAGCTTAAATAATTTACTGATAAAATTGTTTCACTAACAGTTTGAGTCTTTGAGAAAACTGAATCCTGGTCAGTGTTTATGTATTTTCAGTAATTAATTTTTGAGTTTATGAATGAAACTCCTCTCACCATTCAAATACAATCTGTTGAGCAAGACGTTCCTGCAGTATTCTTTTCAAAACAAAATTAATAGGTAATGACGAAGTGACGCTGTGAAACTTCTAGAAAGTAAATCTAATCTTTATCCCGCGAGAAAGTTTTGGGTTACGCTATATGGAAACCGTTTACATCTGTGTAGATGTGACCAATCAAATGAAAGCTTTTGTATATTTTCGTATGGTGCTATTTATTTTAGGCTAGTTCAGATACCGTGTAGCATAAAAATTCTGCTGGTCAGTTTAATTTTTGCAGACTTTTCGGATTGCCCTCGATACGCAAAAATAAATTCCCGCACAAAACAATTCTCGCAGAATAATACTCCACAAAAATTTACTCCCTTCAGTCAAATAAAGAACTCTGCCCTAATTGTGCGTTACTGGGACGATATCGGACGTAAACAAGAACGATTAGAATTAATTTTTAACAAAAAAAAACAACAGATTTTTCAATGGTATACGGCAACATTTTTTCTTGAGCAAGGCAGGGGGCGAGGGTAGGTTTTTTGTTTGATTTTGTTGTTGCATCAGTCCTTTAGGACAGTATTGTGTCACCGTAGAATATTTAATAGAATTTAGTGAAATGTCTCTAAGAAGAGCGTACCGTAACTCAACAAATAATAAAAGTTTAAAATATTAAGTTTCCTTCCTTGTTAAGATGTTAATGTTTTTTAAAGCAAAGGACCGCAGACGAAAATACTGCTGATGTACGTAGGATCTGGAGAAGATCTAATCAGCCAAAATTAGAGATAAAATCAAAGTCTAAAGCAAGGCTGATACTACGTAGAACATTTAACGCGATAACGACATGATAGAGCGCAAACTGAAATCCGCGCCAAAATGCAACCGTGGACAGCTGTTTCGACCCGGTTGGGTCTCGTCAGCCGAATTCACTGAAACCGACAGCCACCAACGGTTGCGTATTTCGCCTGTGAACTTTTGACTGATGTCAGCTAAACCAATCAACATTCGCTATTTCGAATGAGGCTACCGTTGGAAGATTCCAATAATCAATTTTAAACCTAAATTTTGATTTCAATAATGCAATCCGTTCCCGATTGCCGCGGTTACCATTAACCCATCACGACTATCACGCTTCATCCCAGAAGGTCAAACTTGAGTTTGGTGGACGTCAATCAAAGGAAAGCCGTTAACATTGTTTTTGAAATTCCGACTGGATTTCGAACAATTTTACCAAAAAGAAATAGTAAACATGTTAAAACAATCAAATTCGAATTTAATTACAGTTTTTAAGAGAAGAATTCATTCAACATGATAAAAAACTGGCGCTGCGTGCAGCAGCGGCTTTATGATTGTGATCCGCAATCATCATGCATCACTATAAAGTTGCAAAGTATCGCGTGCAGTGAATTTAAAAGTTTTATTCGAAAAATACGGTTTCTGCAAACGGCAGCATTTCTTTTTATTTGAACTGGCTTAGAAATCAATTTTGATTAAGTTTTACCTGCTCTCAGCGGGTAAAATTGTCGATCTTTTAGCTCTGTTTGCTTAAAATCCTGTCAGAATCCAAAATAATTTTCACGGATTTTCTTTGACAGACGTCCACTATAACTCAGCTTTATCCGCCTATTTTGAAGGCGGTGGGTAGCGTGTTAAGTAATGCTCCACATAAGAACTATAGCAAACTTCATTGTTCTGCGGCATTGGCTCTTTCCCACATAGAATATCTTTGGTTTCAAGAATAGAGGTAGACTTGCCACAAGTCGACCTCACGAGTTTCACAGTAAAGCGAGCGAAGCGAGCTTTTGAGGCCGCGAAGCGGCCGAGCGAGCGACGAAGTCGCGAGAGGTCGACTTGTCTCGCTTGCAGGGTTTTCATTTGCGTTTCGCGCCAAAAATGGGAGTGGCGTGACTTGCAACTGGTGTCTCAGATTACATTTGCGAGTCCTTGACTTGACGTATTGATTTTTTCAAATAAAATCCTTCGTCTTATATTTATGGCCCGCCGGCCGCTTCGCGACCTCAAAAGCTCGCTTCGCTCGCTTAACTGTGAAACTCGTGAGGTTGACTTGTGGCAAGTCTAGTATTGATTCAACTCCGACCAAAACAATCGAACGTGTGTGCGTTTCGCCTGCATCGAAAGATCAAATTTGTTTACTTTGTGCAAAAGTTATCACAATTTTAACAAGGATTTCAAACGAAAATTAACGACATCGGGCGGGCGAATAAAACCCAAAACTTGTTTAAATCTCAAGTTGATAGTTGGAAAGGAGATCTCCAGTGACGAAGGTTATTTGACAAACATCTTGTGTCGAAACTGTGCAGACAGAAACGAAACCCCAGTTCGGAAGCTTCATGAAGTCAGAGAAAGCTTCGAATCGTCAAGGAAGGCCATCGCAGCAGAGAAAGGAGGGATAACTTCCGTAAAAAGGCTAGCACGCACTCTAGATCCCGATCTAGATCGTAATAAGCACGGGCGATGAAGAAATTCGCAGCAACAAGAGAGCGCTGTTTGTAGCGAGTGATGATCGCTCTTCGACCGGCACTTCGACCGCGGCGCTACGATCCAGAGAGGCAACAACACAAGTGGACTTCAGGGATTTCCATGAGGAAGAGAGCATTTTACACACTTGATTGGCTTGAAAAAAATTATTCATGGTTATGATTTGCCAGGAAAAACCGGACTCGATAGATTTATCTTCAGCAAACTTGAGAATCGCTCGAGCTACAAGCGCAAGCAAGTCACGTTTCATTGCGCCTAATACGTTGTGATTGACAGTTCTGTCCCAAGGGCTACTCTGATTGGTTTAAGCGCAGCGACCCGTTTTTGGGTCGCTAAAAATGGCGCCAATCAAGTGTGAAAAGTCCCTCGTCCGGCGGGTAAATATAAGACGAGGGACTTTATTGAAAGTCTAGAATAGAGGAGGAGCTGATGGTTCATAATTATATTTCATTATAAAAATAAAGAAAATCCATTTGCGTCAAATAAATTTTAGGAAATTTTCGTGCTCAACCAATCAGAATAGCAGAAGACAATAGCTAATAATTTTGCTTCTTTGATGAAGTTCCCCAAACACAATATCTTTTAAAACTTGCACGTTGTGCGATTGGGTCTCAAATTACTTGAAACCTTAAAAAAAATTAGACAAAATGCACCTTAAGCCTTAACTTTACAGCAGTTTTTGAGTCTAGGCCAATGAGATCACTAGTTGTAACAATGAAAAAAGTTGACATTCCATCGTGCATTGCCGTTCAGCGCTATCCTTCTTATGCGGATCATTACTTAATGATAGCCGCTGTAATGAAAGTCATTCCCAAATGATAAGCGGAACGCGCACGCTGGTTATTTTGACAGCAGACATGTACTTTAAAACGCACGTGTCGCAGCGATGCGTGACAATATTCCGCGAAAATAGCTTTCGACTGTTTGTTTTCGACTATGAAATGGTGAGTTTGTTCACCGGAGTTTCCAAAACTAAACTTTCCAGAAGAAAAAGAAGAAGAAGAAGAAGAAGAAGAAGAAGAAGAAGAAGAAGAAGAAGAAGAAGAAGAAGAAGAAGAAGAAGAAGAAGAAGAAGAAGAAGAAGAAGAAGAAGAAGAAGAAGATATGAACAAGAAGAATAAGATATGAACAAGAAGAAGATATGAACAAGAAGAAGAAGATATGAACAAGAAGAAGAAGATATGAACAAGAAGAAGAAGATATGAACAAGAAGAAGAAGATATGAACAAGAAGAAGAAGATATGAACAAGAAGAAGATATGAACAAGAAGAAGATATGAACAAGAAGAAGATATGAACAAGATGAAGATATGAACAAGAGGAACATGAAGATATGAACAAGAGGAACATGAAGATATGAACAAGAGGGAAATGTGTTTGTTAAAACAGCCTTACAGCCAAAAGAGCTGAATTACACTAGTAAATTGGTTCTGATTAGTGTACTAAAATCTAAAATGACCACCGTTAGAATTATCGCGGTATTTTTTAGGGTATTGAGCAGAGAAACCATAACAGGAACTATTTGTTAGTGTATGCATTGTTCTAGAATTGATACACAAAATACATTTGAGCAACGCCCATCAAACGACGTTCTGGTATCTTTTAGGTTGTTTTTCGAAATTTTGCGACGTGCATCCCCCTCATTTTTATATGGGAGTAATCCCCCCCCCCCCCCCCCCCCTTCGGGAGTCTCCAAGTTTAGGTTTAGTCAATTGAAAAACAATACTTAGCCATCTTTTTCAAGTTTAAAGTGTTTATTGCTAAAAAACAATATGTGCAAAATGGTTACAGTTCTATACCGATTCTGATATGCAACTCGTTAAAATTAATCTTTAAGTTTAAACAGAAGAGATGAAACATGACATCTTTTCGTTTTTCATTTCTTATATTTACTGTGGTGTCGTGTTGCATGTTTTTCTTATATCTATTGCTTCGTTATTTACATTTACTTTGTCACTTTATGCTGTTATTGTATCATACTTAGTCCCCGCCCCTTTTCAAATTTAAAATTGCCTTACGAGTTATTATCTGTAAGACCCTGAAGAAGAAATGCTGTGTCTTTCGAAATATTGGATATTTTACAAATATAGTCGTTCCCGTACCGTTTGTCAGCCTTGCTTTTTTATCAAATCGTATTAAAATCCCTCGGACCAAAAGTTTCAGACTCATCTTACAGAAGTCTTACCCCCGGGAAGAGGGGGGGGGGGGGGGGGGGGGGGGGTTACTCCCATATATGAGCTATATAGGCATGTGCCGCTGTGAAGGGTAGGGTTTTTAGGCAGTTTAGTCTGGAATAGGGTATAGTTATCAGTGATTTTTGGTCTAGAATAGAGTTTCATTTTCCGCGAAACTGATCATTGCGTGAAGAATTTAGTCTAGACAAGGTTTACTGGCAAATGACATTTAAAAATCGGTACGCGGCGGGCAGTACGGCATTTTTACTGACCCCTGTTAACCCTATTCGGCCTGGGGGGGGGCACAAAGTGCCCGCGCTAACTTTCAACATTCATAACTTCTTTAATATGTATTCAAACGGCATCAAACTTTGTGACTTTTCCTAAAATTTATCTGGCAACAATTTCATATGACAATTTTTTGATCACGTGACTTGACGTTTCCATGGCAACAAGATTTTGACAGCCATGTTTTTGGAAATTTGCATATTTATACCTTTGAATAAAGAAAAACAAAGTTTATTGGTATAACGTTTGTATTTTTACGTCATTTAGCGTTTATTTATTGGTTTTAATTAATTTTGCGTCAATTTGGACGGTTTTTAAGAGGTTTTAAAAAAGTTCAGAAGTCCAAGATGGCGGATCCAAGATGGCGGCCGTATAACTAATTACCTAATAACTACGTCATATGACGTCAACGTTCCATTGTGCGGACCGCAAAGGAGACAGTTTTGGACGTTTTATGTACCCTCTAGGTTTCATTGTCATAGCCTTAATGTTCTTGAAGTTACGAAGGGGGGGCACAATGTGCCCCCCCCCCCCCCCAAGGCTCAGGAACTCAAAAAAAACCCAGGCCGAATAGGGTTAACTAATAACTGTGATGGTGAACGAGTTTCTGGAAAATAGCAAGTCTGGAATAGGTCTTGGATAGGGTAGGGTTTGTCGGTGTTTAGTCTAGTATAGGGTTGCAAAATGCAGCTTAAATGGTCTAGTTAATGGTCTAGGTTAAGGGTCTCAGAGTCCCAGCGGCACACCCCCACTCAAAAATCTGCCGAGAACCCGCCCCCCCCCCCCCCCCCCCACCTGGAGTCTTACATAGTATTACAGATATTCTTGAAAAAACCTTTGAATGCAGAGGTCCACACGACGCAGAAATTAAACTTGCTGGTAGTTGCCGGATCTTCATTGTGAAAGATCTCGTGCCAGGCGCACTTGAATGTGAAAATACAAAACTGAATGCACGGCTGGCACTACGGCAAAGGGCAGATTTATTATTGGACAATATTTTGACTAATAGTATTGTTCTTCCTCAGGGCCAGGGATATACTGAAAGAAAATATTGTATATTCTTGGCTTGCACATGACGTCATAAAAACTCAAAAGTCTAAACTTTACATCCTACAAAGCTGTTTCTAAGTTGGTATGTACATACAAGTGTTACAATCCTTCTCAAAAAGTTTCAGGTTTTAACGATGTTTCGTTTCCGATTTGATCAAACCTATCATTCATTGCTTTAGTAGTGCCTGAATAGGGCACATGAAGTTTTTTTAAACAAAAATATGCTTCCACAGCTAGTCAGTCTCAATATTAATCGCATCACAGAACAACCATCTTAATTTTATAGCATGTAACTAAAAAACTTTACACGGATGAACGAGCAAAAGATCCTCTATCTATACTCTTAACATTTAGCCGTTTACTGTCATAGTTCGCAGGGAATTAATATTTTAGTGTTTGCGTGCAAACATTTTGCGTAACGCATTTCTAACAAGCTCGTTTTATTTCAAATAATTCGCGATAAATGTTACAGTATAAAACCCGTTCTTTCTCGCCTACAGCTTTGAAAATACATTGAAATCTTCATGTCGAAAACATTAAGTGGATATCATGTACTGTTTTCTTGCAGCGATCCCTTTTCTTCATCAGCCATCGATCTCCATTTGCCGCCGTTTTTTTTAACTCCGGCTCTCTCGTGGGCGCTCGGCCCAGTCTCGCTCCGCATCACACATCGCCCAAGCGCTGTGGGCGCTTTGCACCGCCCATTCCTTTCAGCGCCCTGGACGTACACGCAAACTTATACCCCCGCCGTGGAACAAGGCGAGGGAGGTTGCAATTTCGGAAATATATTTATATCTAATAGATAGCCCGCGATGTGCTCTACAAGATAAGATAAATATTATGGGTTGTGGCGCTGCTGGGGTCCGTGACGTCATTCAAAATGGCTGCCAAGATGGCCGCCATCTTGGATTTTACTAAAAATTCAAAATTGTTGGGAAAATGCGGAAATTGCAAATATTTTTTGCTAGAGTTGCAAAATAACATCGTTTACCATTAAACATTTTGTTGCTTTTGGTAGCATTTATTATGTTTTTTAACTGAAAAATGGTAAAAAACACGCATTTTTATTCAAAAATGGCTTGAACACATGTTACTTATGATGGCATATCTCGTTGAACGGCATATACTTATCTTAAATGGTCTTGAAAATATCGCAGAAAAACCTTAAGGGGGGTTGTACGACCGAGGATTAATGAATGTGTAACTAAAAATAACCCAAAAATTTACAAAACACCCATAACATAGATTCATGAAATGAGCAGAGAGTTTTTGGATTGCTTGAAACGTGAACGAGATATTGCCTTTATAAACCCATGTTAAGTGGCAGTAGATGGCATTCAGCTGGACCTCCGCCTTAAGAACACGCTCCTGGGCACTCGCAAATAAAGCGGTAATTGTTACCGCAATTTTCGGACATCCACTTTCCGTTATTTGAATCGTGGGCATGACTGAGATTAATGACCACGCAGTCTGGATTGCTTTGTGGGTGACTTTGGGCCCAGTTAAGATACGACGGATGTACACCACCAACCCACTTATAGACACCTTCGGTCTCCATATCACCCATACCAATGAAGTATCTACCTACGGAAGACAACAACGGTGCGTTCAGTAAAATGAACACGACAAACTAAAGTTGTCAATCTCGCTAGGGGGGAGGGGGGTCCTGGGGTACCCGTGACCCCCCCTCCCCAGCCTGAATGTCGATATGACAATCTGGTAAGGACCGTGGGCGTGACACAGTTTGACCTCCCCGCGCCATTGAAAAATCCTAGCTACGCCCCTGCGCAGTAGACCACTGATAAGCCCGGTCTGCATAGTGCATATAAGATCAGTAAAATCCTAAGTACAATATGAAAGCTGAGGAGCGTGCGCTAACTCCAAATTTCATTTTACAAAATAAGTGAAAAACAAAGTTAACATTGCCGTAGTAAATTAAAGTTCTGCTGAAAAACAATACTCTCGGCTTCCGATAGGTAAATAAATGAGAGGAACATGGTTGTTCAATCGTTCGAAATTATGAAAAGAACCCTAGAAGTTAGAAGAATCTTTTTGGGTGGGGAATTTTACACCAATAAGCTTTACACAGCATATTACCTACCTTGTTCAGAAGCAAGGCTGACGATCTTGTTGTTGTCATCCTGTGACATAATTTTGACCAGGTCGCCTTGAACGCCGCCAGATGTTTGAAAACTCTTACAATGATCTCTTGCTTTACTTCGTGTTTTACCGGAAACGAACAATTGAACACAGCCTGTTTTGTAACGGTGCCAGTTTGCACCACAATCGATTTCTAGAATAGAAATGAAAACCGAATAAAATATCATGATTATAGGCATAGGTTTACGATTAACCTGAATAATTAATTAGCGCACCGTGAAACAACCATTTAAGTACTCTGAAGTCCTTAGGGATGAATTAATTTATTGCGGGCCCCCCATCATAAATAGGATAGGCCACGCGGCTTTGATTTCACTGAGTCACATCGCCGACCGCCGAGACGACTTATCAAGGTTCGTACCACCCCCCTTTTCCTGGTGTTGGTTGACAACTCATATGCCAAGATCTATCCTCGCTGTCTACCTCTTTCCACAACAATCCGCGGATCTCTCTCCCATAACTTAGTTTCACTGTGTGGTAAGTGGTAGACAATGAGGATATAGTACTATTCAGATCGAGGTAGGGATACTTGGGGGGTGGGGGTGAGGAGTTCCCGCGCTGACTTTAAACCTTTATAGTTCATAACTTTAGAGCCATTTTTAAAACATGTCTAGTACCCACCAAACACTGTTACTTTTTTTTCGTGACAGTCTTATTTTACTGACATGTAATATTTCCTTGGTAACCGCATCTTTAATTAAACATACCAAAAAGACCCGGGTTAGATAAAATCAAATACAAATGGCTTGCATCTAACATCGCCAAAATTTAAAAATCAGAACCGGTTAGTATCAAAGTGTATTGGCTCTCGGTCATGGCGCACGTACGCCATCACCTCGAGCCAAATATTTTCCCATCCGGCCCTTCCACTCAGTACCTCAAAAGTGTAATGATCAGTGGCTTTATGTGAATGGTCTCACTGCAGGATTTCATCGACAGACTCAAGGACGTTTAAAGGACTGACCATGGCGACGTGAAGGTGTGTTTCATGTACTCCCATTACGTAATAGGACTCTAATACGAAAGCTAATGGACGAAATCCGAGTTTTTAAGCCAAGTTACTGACGTCACTAACCTGCTTGTTGAACTGATGACGATGACACCGCATTACTCGATGATGATGACGATGATGATGGTTGAAGTGACGTCATCGCTGGTGGTATAGACGTGACTAAGGCAGGTGTTGACGTCACCAATAAGGCAGTGGTCGCTGTGATAAGAATAAATTATGCTGCTGCTGTACTGTATGTACAGTAAATAGCCTTCCTAAAACATTAATGTCTAAAAAATATGGGATAACACTAAGTGTAATTTGAACAAAACAGTTGACCGAACAAAAATAGGGTAGCACTAAATCATTTTTGCAATGTTGTATGTGTAATTTGAACAAAACAGTTGACCGTACGAAAATACGGTAGCACTAAATCATTTTTGCAATGTTGCGTAATACTTTGCGGCACAGTATTATTTATGTATTCCATGCCAATTCTTTTGTGAGCGATCACTCAACGCTGTAAGCTGCGACATCTAAAATTGCTGGTTTTCATATGACATCATCAAAATTCTAAAACTTAAACTAATGCCACTACAAAGCTCTTCACAACATTCTCTGCACATCAGTAAGATAAATTGTTCTGGAAATTCTCATTTCAAGACAGCACTTCCTTATTGCAGGCATTGTTGAAATATAGAATTTGGAAATTTGATGAAATATGTCTGACAGCCCAAAATACCGGGATTCTCGAATGTCACAAAAAAAAACAGGACTTTTGTGCTTCTTTCCGATAAGAAATGCTAACAATGTAAAAGTGACATATTTAAAGTTCTGATAGAAAAAATGGGAATATTTATTTCATTCACTGCTTTATTTTTTGAACCATTTTGATGGCCGCCATGTTTGTGTACTGAAGAGGGACAAGTCTGGTAATTTTCTGAATTTATTTTCTCAGTGAGTTTGCTCTAAACCTATTTATGAAGCCAGATTCTACCTTGTAGTTAACGCCTTTATTTTACTATATTGTTGATGGAAGAAAATTAATTAAATTATTTTGTTCTATTGATGAAAACCAAGATCAGGAGTTGACTTATATAACAGTCTTTGTCAAATCTAGGTTTTCTTTCATTTACCTTTTAACTCCCAAGAGTGCCAAATATCAAAATTCAACAAGAATCCCGAATTTTTATTTTGCATAAATATTGAAAAACAAATGGTACTGCATGCAAAAGTACTGTCAAAAAGGTTTCATGTGAATGGTCACACCATAGGATTTCGTTGACAGAATCAAAAGTTACATGTAGAGCTACACTGTATAGGTGCGGTTACACAGGGCACTTTTACTGTGGTAAATGACCCTTTGATCACAGGAAATTGCATTTAGTGAGCGTGACCGACATTTTCCGAGGTAAATTTTCCATGGTAAATACCCATGGATACATAAAAAAGGTCACACGAAGCGCCCATGACATTTAACGTGGTAAGTTGCAATGGTGTTTTGATGCCCAAGGTACGAGAGCCAATCACGATGCATGCACTGTTTCACATCAACACGTAACCGCAAAGAAAAAGTGATTCACTGAATTGTGTGTCGTTTTTTTACCTTGGCAAATCACATATCGCGTATAACCGCTGGTTAACACGGTATACTAAACCCAAGTGTGATGCACCGTGGGATGATCTACCATGGGAAATGTCATTTACAGTGGTTGGTGTAACCGCACCTTATGTCTCCATAATTGACTCTGGGAGTGAAAGGGTTAAATACATTGAGTGTGCACACTGTTAAAAAAAATAAAATTAACCAACCTTCTGAAGGGGTACTCAGCGGAGTACTTTCCTCTTGCTGTAAAAAACTCTTAGGATCCAAGACCTCCTAGAAAGAGCATTTTAGTTTCAATTCCTTTTCTGATTTAAACTAGTGTCTCTTTTACGTTCATTCCAAATATTTTGCTGGTAGAACAGTTCCATGAGTTCCTGGAGGTTCTTAATGAGCTAAACAGTCAAAGTTTTAAAAACGTTAAACGATAAATGCAGGCCGATTTTTTAAACCTGAAACTGTCAGTGGATCAGTAAGAATAGTCAATATAAAACTAACATATAAAGAAGTTATGTGTTTCTATTCTAGGCTTAAAAAGCGAATGATACACGGTTCAACATCGCTCAACATTTGTTCCTCAACAATTTTGAACGATGTTGCGCGCAACTTGTTCAAGGAGTGGAAAACGGAATAAACATTTTTAAATGATTAGTTGTAACTGAGGGCTACTGGATATATGGAGTTCCAACAAGACAAACCAAATGCAACTGCCGAAAGTAAAAAGAACAGTATGATAAACACAATACAGCACAACACCACATTTACATCAAAGTCAACAATAGCAACAACAAGCTCTGTTTGCATGACCATAAATCGTTACAGTATTTCGCAAAAGCGTAATATGACATAGAACGTCAACAAGCAAAAACAAATAAACAATAAACAGATTACAATAAAAAAAAACTAAAAATAAAAGAATAGTGAGGAGTTGCCATAATCACCACTAAAGAGGTTTATAGAAGTCTGATCGAGTGGAAACCGATCAATGAGAGGCTCATCAAGGCAAGATACAAATTAGCCTTGGCCAAACTCACCGAAATTGGCTGCTATGCGCCATCAGTGAACACCGCAGAGGACGAGAAAAATTCCTTCTAAAATCAGCTTCAAGAAGCAGTGGAAACGAGACACCATCCCACGACGTCGTCCTCATCATGGGTGACTTGAACGCCGAAGCAGAAGCCGACAACCAGGGAAAAGAGAATGGGAACGGCAGGGATTGGGAGATATCAATGACAACGGCGAGAGGTTAACAACACTCTGCCCGGAGAACAGACTAGTTTTAGGAGGGGCAATCTTTAAACACAAGGACATCCACAAGCTGACATGGACCTTCCCAGATGGTCACACCCAGAAGCAAATTGACCACATCGATCATCATGAACAACAGCTGGAGGGGCAGTTTACAGGATGTAGTGGCACGAAGAGGAGCATATGTAGGTAGTGACCATACACTCGTCATGGCAAAAGTTAAGCTAAAGCTGCGAAGGGTAAGGAGGGAAGACCAAAGACAGCCTGTGTCGGACGCTTTCATTGTTTCGAGGTGTTTGGATACCCCGGTGATATGACTTCTCGATCTTTAACAAATCACAAACAAAGACCACTCCGGTTAAATTTTTTCGCACATTAAATTCTTTCATACAATTATTTCCATATCAATGATGTCATTACGCAGCTTCGTTTTACATATCGGTAGCGCGGGATATTTGGTTTTGCTGTGGTGGTTATGTGCATTTACAAGTTGTGGTTGGTTCAGGATGTATGCCGCTACAACGTCGTTCGCAAGATTTCGGCAACCGAAAAGTCCTGAGGGTGAGAAAAAAAGTGTAGCTAAATGCTGTCCCGAAGTCAACAGCCTATAAAACCAAATGGATGTGATCGAAATCAGTTGCCTCAGGAAAATACTATGCATCTTCTGGCCAAGGATCATCAGCATTGAGGAACTCTCCATTCCACTTTCTACTGAGATTGAGCAAAGGCGGTGGCGTTTGATTGGGCATATCAACAGATAGTTCCAAATGCCATCCCAAGAGTCGCCATGAGATGCAATCCAGCAGGAAAAAGAAAGAGAGGTCGGCCAAAAGAGAGCTGGCGAAGGTCAGTGAAGAAGAAGATGAAAGAGCACGGATGGACATGGGGCCAGTTTCAGAGATGGTCGAAGGTCAGGCAGCATTGGCGTTTTTTGGTGATGGCCTTATGTGTTTAACACGAAGAGGACTAAGCAAATAAGTAAACGAATAGTGCAGGGAGTGTTCGCCCAATCTCCCGAGCACGAGGCGCATCATTATGAACACATACATACACCCTACATTACTTACTTGTTGTGGTAATAGGGGCTCCCAGTACGAGAATCCGTAGCGAAATTCTAGTGCGTGACCAGATAACGCCCGTGTCACGTCGTTTAGTTCACAAGCGTGACGTGAATGTGGGCTTTCAAGTTGGAAGTTCAGCGATACGCATTTGTTATTTGAAAGACATTTATGCAAGCAGTCCAATTCGGAAAACACCTCATAAATTGATATCACATGTCTTTCTAAGACTTCATCTAATGAAAAAAAAAAATACATTTCATATATTAAACTATAGGATTTCATCCACAGACTCAAAAGTTAGAACCACCTTGTACAGTATAATAAACAGCACCACAGGAAAGTACTGCTCAGTAGCTTTCATTTGAATGGTCACACTGTAGGATTTCATCCACAGACTCAAAAGTTAGAACCACCTTGTACAGTATAATAAACAGTACCACAGGAAAGAACTGCTCAGTAGCTTTCATTTGAATGGTCACACTTTAGGATTCCATCCACAGACTCAAAAGTTAGAACCACCTTAAACAGCATAATAAACAGCACAACAGGAAAGTACTGCTGAGACGTTTCAATTTATTTTTAAATTGATGAGGGACACCCAACGAGGAATGTTTAGGAAAACGCTTGCAATTGCTGTTTTTCCATCATTTTAAAGTGCCTTATAGATAAACTAATAGAGTTCGATTATTTTTGCTGATTATTTCAGAGGCAGAACCTTTTAGGCAAAGTACTCTTATCTCACGAATTTACCAGCTCCTTTCATCTTTCCGAAAATCCTAGCTTACCTTATTTCTAACCCAAATTATTTTTATTACTCCCAACAACAAAAGGCATTAAAGTTTCCGATATTAAATTACGAATGTTTGAGGCGATATTTTCCGATATTACGAATGCTTGAGGCGATATTTTCCGACATTACGAATGTTTGAGGCGATATTTTGCTAAAGAAAACTCTAGTTTTCTGTATAATTTTTGACGAATGTTTAATGTTTAAGATGAATTAAAAGCCTTACAAACAGCTTTCCACCGAAATCATTGACGGGTTCATGCTTCTTATTGCATGGTCACCCTTTAGGATTTTATCGACGTAAACGGTTACCATATAGTGTAACCCAGAGTTTGAGCTGAACAGTTTATTCTCATATATATTCATACCTTCTTTGACTTTGTAAAACAGGGCAAAACGTTTGTGGTCCTGTCTTTGAAGCCCAACCTCGATGCCAAGACAAAGCATCTTACTGATTGTCTCCACAATGATGGCGATATACAAGACAGTTCTTAACTCATTCATCGCTGCAATTGAAATTGTAATAAAAACTAATTATTCCAGTTCTTTGTATGGTTAAGCCGCTAATTTTAAAAAAAACTTGTAGTAAGGGAGATATAGAGGCAATCCACGATGAAAAATGTAAATATAACTTTGTGAGACAGCGCGATTTTTGTAATGAAACTGATTACTTGTGAACACAATCAAAACAATCGAAACCGGGTAACTGAAAGGAAGCAATTTGATTAGTTTAGCCAAGATAAAATAATGTTATATTGGTTCGTTTAGCGAACACGCAAAGCAAAGGGAAGTGATTGCGAGCTAAAAAGTAGCTATTCTATTTGACATTACTCGCTTTTCAGCACTCTAATACAGTAGGTCAATCGAACAAGGTTCTTCCCATATTAGGGATATTTTGAGCGAGAAAACGAGCAAAGTTTGTTTTGATCCTTTCAAATACTGGCGGATAAAACACTTAGCTTAGGGAAACCGATTTTTAAGGTCATGCGAAAATCAGTCTACTGAGTTTAGAAGTCAATGGTTCCTTTTTATAATCGTTATTCGCTAAATAACACACCGAGACTTTTAAAGTCAATGCTCCCTCGTATTAAAATACTGTTTGCACTAAAGAGTTATATTCATCACCTAGTACACTCTATCATTAATTTTCTCCATTTATATGTAAATATCTCAAAACTAGGACAAATACTCTTTTTTGTAAATTAACATAAGATTTTTCAGGAACAAAATAATATCGACATTAAATTGCACTGTATGTCTCAAAGTCTACGAAATCCTGATACTGTATGATCATCATGAGAACTTTAAAATTTTTGTCTTGTGTAATGGTAGATTACTGTTGGTTGTTTTAGGTACCTTACAACAGTGTTTCAAACCCTGAAGGCTTGCCAATTCTCTCTGCGTGTCTATCTTAACCGACAACGCAAAAAATAATATTATTGATTCACGACTGACGACTTCAAATGTCCCCACAGTCTTTTAAGTTTTCTTCAATCAGGCTTGCATAGCGTCGTAGTTGTTTTTATATATATTTTAGTGACTTTGTTATAATATATATGTCTTTTTCTGACTGCGGATAATATACCTTTTCACAAGCAAAGAAAGTTAATTGTTTCATTTCTTATTGATTTAAAAAAAAATGTAACATGATTTCCATGCTGCGCTAGACAAAGACAAGGCCGGTTTCGCGCAGGATCTGCGATCTGCGTGGTGTTGTGTTTTGGCAAGCCAAAGAAGAAAATAATCACATTTCCTTTGCTTCTTACCTATTTGTGTTAGCGACGCTAATAAAAAAGCTTCAATGAGCTTAACTTAACAAGTCATCGTATACACTAATAAATCGCCGACAAAGCTGAAAGGAAGGTTTTCCTTGCAACAAAGAAACTGCTAATGACTGTCCGAAAATTTTAATTTCTCTCAGTTGCGTTGAAGTTGTACACCAAAATAATATTGAATCGTGAAATGACCAACCACCAAACGTCTCTTTTTTACTAAGAAAAACGTTAAAGATTGCAACCACGACTAGAAAATAAAATTATCCCCGTTGAAGAAAGTAACATTTAAGTGACTGTTACGATTTCCATGAAACGAAAAGAAACGCTACTTTGTCTCCATTTTTAATTTTCTACGTTTTCTACGCCTTCGTTTTCTGAAATTGGTACTCTGCTCGAGTGAGTTGGAAATTTTGAACAAAATTGAAAATAAATTATCTGCCAAAAAAAAAAGAGAAAACGCGCACATCGATACCAAACTTTTACATGTACCATTTTGCTTATACAACTTCTATTTTCACATTTACTGATCGAAACTGTAACAGGAATAAATTTTCATCGCGTGAACTGACCGAACAAAAAAAACACCAATACCTTTCAAAACTGTTCCTTTCTGCAGGCCACTCTCTGGCGCGGCGGATTAATGTCGAAAGAGATACAACTAAAGAAACTGCATTCGAAAAGAATCATTTCGTGTTGATATTCCAGAAGCCCTTTATGATAATTATTACCGTATTTTCTCGAATAGACGCCCGGAGCGTTTATTGAGAACTGTGTTCCAGTGGTGCGCTAATTAAAGCCTTGTAAGCTTTCACGTACGCATATATTGTTTACCCTAATAATACCTTACAGTGAATGGTTTGAATAACTATCTTCTAGGTCTATTTTTTGTAAATCTAGGGACATAAATAATAATATTTTTTAGTCATGACCGTTCGGATGGTATCGAGGAATGAAAATTTAAAGTAAGGGACGTGCTAAGTCGGGTCAATATAAAGTTGTCAGTTGTTATTTTATGGTGGTAAAATGAACTTATGACTGATAACCTTTGATTCTCAGGATCAAAGCTTAAATAATTTACTGATAAAATTGTTTCACTAACAGTTTGAGTTTGTGGGAAAACTAAATCCTGGTCAGTGTTGATGTATCTCCAGTAATTAATTTTTGAGTTTATGAATGAAACTCCTCTCACCATTCAAATACAATCTGTTGTGCAAGACGTTCCTGCAGCGTTCTTTTCAAAACAAAATTAATAGATAATGACGAACTGAACGCTATGAAACTTCTAGAAAGTAAATTCTAATACTTTTGCCACGAGAAAGTTTTGGGTTACGCTATATGGTAACCGTTTACATCTGTGTTGATGTGACCAATTAATTGAAAGCTTTTGCACTTGCGCATGGTGCTATTTATTTTACAGTCTGAAGTGCCATCCGCTTTCTCGCTCTACACCCCGCCCCCCCCCCCCCCCCCCCCCCCCCCCCCACTCCCCCGTGTGCTCTCTTGCCAGCGCCCACAGGGGGTAGGGCGAGAAAGCGGCTAATGCTTCAGACTATTTATTTTATTTGGTTGTACGTAACTTTTCAATCTGTGGATGGAGCAGTACTTTCCTGTGGTGCTGTTTATTATACTGTACAAGGTGGTTTTAACTTTTGAGTCTGTGGATGAAATCCTACAGTGTGACCATTCAAATGAAAGCTACTGAGCAGTACTTTCCTGTGGTCCTGTTTATTATGCTGTACAAGGTGGTTCTAACTTTTGTCTGTGGATGAAATCCTAAAGTGTGACCATTCAAATGAAAGCTCTTGAGCAGTTCCTTTTCTGTGGTACTATTTATTATGTTGTACAAAGTGATTCTAACTTTTGAGTCTGTTGATGAAATTCTTTTGTACCATTCAAATGAGATCTTTTGAGGATTACAACCCTTTGGTGCTGTTTATTATATTTCTGTACAACGTGGTTCTATCTTGTCAGCATGTTGATAAAAATTCTAAAGTGCAGCCATGCATTCAAATGAAAGATTTTCAGTAAAACTTCTTGGTAATTGCAATTTGATATTTTTCACAAATTTGTATTTTTCACCCACGTCGCGTTTTTTCAAGTGGTTAATTTATTTAAATTCTACGAAATCTTATTCTACAAAGCTGTTTCTAACATAGTATGCGGATACCAGTGTTACAAGTGTTCAGATGCCGTGTAGCATGAAAATTTTGCTGGTTTTAAACTTTGCGGATTTTGGGATTGCCTTCGATCCACAAAAATAAATTCCCGCAGAACTCTGCCTTTTAATGTAAACGTGTGTCACTGGGACGATATCGGACGTGAATAAGAACGATTGGAATTAATTTTTAATAAGTAATTGCAAAACACGCAAAAAAAATTGATAATCCGCAAAATGAAAAATCACGCGAAAATTTTATGCTGTCATAAAATGTCAGGACGACTCGCCAAACTAACAAATTGAAAAGAAACATTCTGACTTAAATATACCCTCTCAGTTGTCTCTTTTTTTAAAAGCACAAATATTCTAAAAACCCATCTAGCTCGCGATCTCCTCACTGCACATAAAATTTCCAAATGTATGACAACATTTAGCATTGCTTTTCATGTAGGCTGTATTGAAAATCTATGCAGCGCGCGAACTTTAGAATTCGTATGTGTTTCAATTATGAATTTCATGTTTCCTCACTCGCCTGCGCAAGCATCAGGCAAAATTTTCTTGCGGAAAAAAATCTGTTTCTGACAGGAAAAAAAAACGTTTCGGTGACTTTTTTAAGCAGCATTTTGCTTTTGCGAGAGAGGTTGGCTTTTTCCGCGATCGAATTATGAAAACGTTAAGGGATGCAGGTTTCCACTAGTGACGTAATCGGAATCGGAAGCGGATCCGAAGTCGGAGTCGGAAGCGTTAGGAGCCTTACGTTCTAGTGTAAATTAAAAACCGAGTCGCAGTCGGAATCGGAAGCTCGACGGAATCGGAATCGGAAGGATCAGAAGACGCTTCCGTCGTTTTTATTTCCACTAGATCGAAAGGTTCTTGCGATTCCGATTCTGCTACCGTCGCTTACGTCGCTAGTGGGAACCACTTAAACCAAAGCTGATCGGTGCGTCAAGATTCATAAAATGATCAAACATCATACAGCAGTGAAAAATCATGGGCATTCAACGAGGAATGTTAAAGAAAACATTCGGAATTGCCGGTTGTACTGTTTTTGGCCATATCATTTTAGTACCCAGTATGAAAGCTAAAGTAATAGCTAGGGATAGGAATCTTATTCCCCGAACTTGCTATAGTTACTTTTATCTTTCCGAAAAACCTAGCTGAACTCATTTCATCCCCAAAACGACATTTTTTAACGAAAGTGTGAATCGATATTTTACTTAAGAAAATTCTAGTTTTCAATCTATTTTAGTATAAATTTACTAGCGGTTTATCACGAATGCTGTTCTCTTATTGGCTACGCTACTCACTGAGTAGCCTAATGGCGGCCGCGTTTTCGCGTTTTCGAAGTGTCTGTGAAGAGTATTTGTTTTTAAGTTTTGAACGTCTAGTAGATTTATACTAAAACAATTACATTATTCGCTCTTGATTTCTCTCGCGTGATAATTGATGAGGGCTTCGCCCTCATCAACTATGTATCACGCGATAGAAATCTCGAGCTCATGATCTAATTGTAAATTATTCTTATTCTTAATTTTTAAGAACAGATTTCCACCGAAAGGCTTCGTTGTGGTCTTATGACTATCCAACCAGTCACTAAAAGATCTTTTCACTTACTGTAGTCACAGGTAATATTCTTTGTGTCTTCACTGTTATCGACTCGTCAGATTTTTCGAACACCCGTTTGGGAACTTTATATCACTCGAACGGCATCAAAACGGGCCTAATGGTTTATTCTAAAAATAAGACCCTAATTTATGTGTACTGTCTGATTCAATTAAAGCCAGCGCTCTAAATTACTATTTTGTGTTGATATCAATGAATAGAAAGACAACTCCAAAAAAGATCAAGGAGAAAAGAAGTATTTTTTTAATTAATGAAATAGACTTCCCGAATAAACTGGTAACATACATACATACTTTATTTAACGTGGAAATACGCTTAGCTACAAAACTAGTTTCCAGATATTCCACAAAAATACGCTCGTAATTGATTTTTTTTCGAAAAAAATCGAAAATTGAAACTTTCTCGATTTTATGTTGTTAGGACAAGGCAAACTTTCCTGCGCCACAATTAGAGCGCGTTAGTGTCAACAGGAGTTTATTTTATATCTCTTTTTGTTTAAATAAGCCGGATGCAGTTAACAAACTAAATTAAAACAGCTGTAAAGTATAACAGTGAATATGATAAACAAAATGAAATATTAATTTAAGTTATTTCCTCGATTGCCGGAACGCCCCCGGCGTTTGGTTAAAACCCGTCTTCGTTAACTCTGTGTATTTAACTTTTATTAGATGGGGAGACGCGAACCGCCGATCCTAAGCGTCTCACCCCAGCCGCTCACTTTCCTTATTCAGATTCGCCCCGCCGCTTCAATTATCACCGCTTTATTCGGTCGCAAAAATACGGACTGTTTACAGTCTATTTTTACCATTTTCGCAGCCCTATATTTTTGTCACAGGCACCTGGCGTTTACTGACTTAAAAGCGAAATGCGAGAAAGGAAAATCGTAAACAATTTAACGAGAAAATTGTCGCCACTCGGTAGAGTGTAGATGACGACTAAAGTACGAAAGCAGAAAAACAGGATATATGCTGGTATACTTGGACATCCAACGCACCTTATCGCTTAAACCCTCAAGAGTGCCCGAAAACAAAATGAAAGAAAAATTTCAAATTTCATTTTGTAAAATATTGAAGAACAAATGGTACCACCACAGGATTTTGTCGATAGACTCAAAAGTTAGAACTACACTTAGTTAGAACTGCACCTATATGTATCACGGAACAAGAAGCTGTACACAGCTTGAACTGGTAGTGTCTTTATTAAACCCAGTGCATTATTTAATGCTTTTTAAAACTGCTTTTACGGAGAAACATAAAATTATGTCTGAAAAGTAAGACTACATTCAGTAGCCGACACTTGAAACCAGAACAAAAATTCCACACTGCAATAAGCGACGAACACAATACCAAACGGTCCCTAAGACAGATGCGATCGAAGGTTATGGACAACAACAAAAATAACTCTTCACAATTAAATAAGCTACATTGTAACTATTTTCTAGTGATAAATACATCTTAAGGTGGTAGACCTGACTTTAGCAAGCCCATTTTGGATAAAATTTTCACTAAATGACGAAAACTGGCAGAAGTAAAAGCATCACAGGCCGAGACAACTAAAATTAAGCTTCAGAAAAATCGATGTTTTAGGTGACGATTTTCACACCTCAGGTGACATAGCCTGTTTGCATTGCGGGCTCAAAAATAAGTTTTTCTCATTTTACGGCTGTATGTTAAAAGGTAATTCAAAAAGAAATGAAAGAGATAACTCCCACAAAGAAAAGGAAAATTCTCATGGGAGCCCAGAAAGAAAGACCCCTTCTTTCTTCAGATATCGAGTTTTAAATTTCAAACATGTGTCTTCCATTTGAGTGGCGATAATATCGAGAAAAAAGCTCCATTCATTCCGGGCTCCTGTGAAAAATTTCTTTCACATCATAACAATAAGCTACGCAAATTTCACCTAGGTACGTTAAATCCACGTATTTATTCTTAAAATACCTTTCGGTGTGGTCGGTGGAGGCCCTAAAATACGTCAATTAATCGCCGATATCTCTTCGTAAATCCTTGTTTATCGAGCGCCATTTTGAATTCTCCTTGCAAAACCGCTGTTTAAAGTGTTTGCATTAATAACAGGCCGATTGTGGTACGAATAATGCCGAAAATCTTTGTAGTTTCTCGTTAAATCCAAAATGGCGCCTCAAAATGGCCGCCCGTAGTAACTAACTTCGATCGTCATTTTCTTCGCATCGGGATAACATAGAGCCGTCAACTTTGGAAATTAAGCAAAATAGTATGAAATCTCTCAATTTATTAAGTTTTTGTGCAAAATCAATTTCTGAACTAAAGTCAGGTCTACCAAACCGGACAATTGACGGGACAATTGACAACAGTTTGAGCGGAGCAAAAGACAAGCTGACCGAGAATACCGATGTACAATTTTTCGAAAAAAAAAATTCCCTATTGAGAGCATAAGTTTAGATTAGTTTATCTCGTAATGATTTTTTATTAGATGTATTTGTGAATTCGTGATTTAGATCAGTAGATCGAGAGCAGATGAATTTTGGAATTGTAGCTGCTATCATTTTCAATGTTGTTTATTTTGATGGCGTTTAATAGTTAGACTTGCCACAAGTCGACTGCGAAGCCCCCGAGAGAACGACTGCGAAGCCTCCGAGAGAACGACGAAGTCGCGAGAGGCGAGCGACGAAGTCGCGAGTAGACTTGTTTCGTCTGCACGAAATCGAATTTAATTTGCATATTGTTGGCGCGAAAATATGGGTGTGACGTAATGGTTCACGCATCGGGCTGGTAAAATAAACAGTTCTCAAATGACTGGATATTCGTTATAAAAGGTGACAGGCCTAGCACAAACCCTGCTCGTCGCTAAAAGCATTTTAGCCCAGCTTTAGAATAAGTCTACCCCAAGTACGTGCCTGAGATATTCAGATTTCAGATCAAAATAAAGATATAACAGGCCTGTTGTTCTAAATGTTGTCGTTTCTTTGATCCTAGGATAAAATCTATTCTTGGTTTTCACTGTCACGCCATAAAATTTTAAAATCGAAACGAATTAGCGAAGGAAGCCAATAATTTGTAATGTTATAAAAGAGTAACAAATAAACAACTTCGCGAAGTCTCAGATCTGTGCAATATTCCGTTGTTGAATTATTCGCCGAAGCATTCGACTCAAATTTACAGAGCTTTGTATGGAAACGCCATCCTGGAGGGACACCAAGATATAATGTTTTAGAATCGAAATTATTTAGTGAAAGAAGCCAATAATTTGTAATGTTATAAAAGAGTAACAAATAAAAAACTTCGCTAAGTCTCAGATCTGTGCAGTATCCCGTTGTTGAATTATTCGCCGAAGCACTCGACTCAAATTTACAGAGCTTTGTATGGAAACGCCATCTTGGTGCCCCTCCGAGGGGCACCAAGATGGCCGCCGGAAATCAATAAAAACATCTGGACTTCACTTTCGCTCTGAAAGCGATTACTTTTCTCTCGTGAACTACTATTCATTCGCATAAACTGCATTCCTAATACTTTAACTGCCCAAAGTGCCAAAAATCACGAGGAGAGGCCCTTGTTTCATAGGAAAAAGCTTTGTCACGGACGCCATGTTGGTGTCACGTAGGGTGAAAAGTCAGAAATTCAAAATGCTGTATTTTCAAAACGAAAGACGCTACCGGGTTGGATACTTGTGAAAAGATTTATTTTTAAGTCATCTTCAACCTGGTGGACATATAAATTCAGAAGGCATTACAATTTATGATTTTCGAATTTGATGACGTCACGTGAAAACCAAGAATAGCTGTGATACTGACAGAAGGAATTTACGCTTTCCAGAGCCGTTTTAATATAGAACTTGTGATACAGTGTTTCTTCATCACGACTAAAAGATTCTAATATCCAAGTCTGATGCGATAGTCACGGTCTATATTGGAATAGTGGCATCTTGCAATTATTTTCAGCTCCTTAGAGTTTGTTCTGCGTTGATGTGTTTGTCGGAGCTAGGCAGTATCTCCATTGTCAGAAGTATGGCGTCATTGCATCCGATTTGAAATATTTGAATCTCCAGCATGACAGCTGTTTTGTAATTCTTGCAGATGTAAGTGGTTTCATTTTTACACTCTTTAAGCAAGACTCGAGTTTCGTCTTTGGAAAAATAACGAGGCTCGCCATTTTGAAAGAAATCCAAAACAAACGGCGCGATGTGGAATGTGAGACTTTTTCCTGAACCGGTCGGCGCAATCATAAACACATCTCGACCACTAATGTAAGCCAGTGCTTCAACTACTTTGTGTTGATTTTCTCGAATTTCTTCAAAACCAAGCTTATTTAAACCGAAGTTTATGTCTTCCTGCACATTAATTTTCCTCGCAATTCTTCACCTCGTGAGCGAGCGAAGGATCAAGTTTCCCAGAAAATGACGTCATGAAACTTAGCGCTCTCTGATTGGACATCAATGCTGCCACACCCCCGACACACCGCCGACCTAAAAACAGGTCGGTAAAAAATGGCGCGCTGCAAGCGAGAAAAGTCCGTTCTCCGCCCGACCACCCAAAACGAAAAAACGAGAAACAGACTTTGAGAAAGTCTAGGCGTTAGCCGGTACCAGTGAGTGTAGATGTGACGACAAAATCTGCACCTAATTAATAGATTTAATTAAATGAAACGGTATGACCTGTCGTTATGTCGTGTCATCATTTATTTTACTCGTCACACTAATCACGCCAAGAAATGAGGACGTGCACTAATCTTGCACTTTTTCCATTTCCTCATTTTAAAGTTCACTATGGTAAAGAACTATTTTAGAATGATCAGAAAATGATGTTTCTATTTTGTTACCCAACTGTTTTGGCGGTAGCAGTTAAAACAGACTAGAAATACTAATCATCACGTAGCTTTTTAATGAACTGACCAAAGGTCAGAAGCGGTACGCACCTCTCGGAACGCCTCACAAGATTGGCTAAGAAAACAATAGAACAAACAACAGAACAATGGACCCTAGACCTAAAAACAATACAAGTGCTTGATAACCAGGTCCAATGAAATTAGAGGTTCTGAAGAGGTGCGTGGCTACTGAAAGGTCACTCCTATCCAGTCTATCCAACTGAGTAAAAATACTTGAGAACACATTCCTGACTGTCCTTGAGGTCTTTGTTGAGCGTTTGATATCGGATTTCATACAAAAAGAGTATATTTAAGGTGACTCGCTCGAAATGCAAAATGCGCTCATCTGTGACCTGGATGCAATTTCGCAACGGCAAACGTTACTTTGGTTATAACTTCTTTGTTTTTTACTCTATTGCAATAATTATTTTTGTTTTTCCTAGTTGAATGAAGCATGGATTATTAAATATGAACCGATTTTCTTTGAAATAAATACAGGAGCCAAAATCTGGATTTGCGCAAACCCCTCATTTCATATTGAGGCCCTCCTAGAAAAAAATTGGTCCGTATTATTTGGCTCAAAATTTGCGAATCGACTTCCTTTGATATAGTCTAGAATGTGGCCAAGTTGCAAAACATTCGTTGGAACAGAAACGCTGCAACAGAAATGCCGTCAACTTAGGAGCTTATTTCCACCCGATGTGAAATAAATATTTATTGCGCCTCGAAAAGTAATAATCATGGACACTCAACACCAAGAATATGTTGTATAGGCATGCGTTATATCTTACGAGAATTTAGTTTTATCGACTGAGTCGATAAGGTAAATTGACCACCGTAAAAAGATTCAAATAGCTGACGTTTCGAGCGCTAGCCCTTCGTCGGAGCAAATCAAGGAATTGTGGGTAGTGTGTGGTTTTATATAGTAAGCGGTGGAGCTACGCTATTGGTGGAAATTTGGTGACGTGAAAAACAAATGTAGATTAGTTGAATGAAAAGCGTTCGTTGATTCCGTGGGGTTTGAGAGTGCCGATTTGAAAGATGATTTTTTGTTCTAGGTTTTTACGGCTTTCTGTGTTACCCTGGTGTAGGGAAAGGCCGCAGATTGTCATGTGTTGTTTAGAATGGTTAGTAAGATTAAAATGGCGCGCGACTGGTTTGGATGCGTCTTTGTCATTTTTTTCAACGTCTCGGAGATGTTCACGAAAACGGTCGCCCAGTCTCCTCCCTGTTTCGCCAATGTATATCTTTTTGCAAAAAGTACATGTAATGCAGTAGATAACATTTACGGAGGTGCATGTAAAACGATCAGTGATTTTAATAGATCGTTTGGGTCCTGTTATTTTGTCCGCGTTGTGAATGAAAGGACAAGTGTTACATCGTGTGCGTGTGCATTTGAAAGTTCCCGGTACATCGTCAGATTTCAGTGCGCTCGTAACTAGAAAGTTGCCTATGTTTTTGTCACGTTTGAATGAAATTAGTGGGGGTTGTGAAAAAATTCTGCCAGTTTCGGGGTCGTTTTGGAGTAATTTGAAATTTTTTAAAATGATGCTTTTGACTGTGTTGTTGTGTGGGTGGAAAGTGAGGGTGAATGGAATTCTCTCGTTCTGTTCCTTCTGTGGCGTTTGTAGTGCTGACTGTCTGTCGATCTGTTGTGCACGTTGTTGGCCCGTATTAACAACAGAGTCAGGGTACCCACGTTTCTTGAAAAACTGGCACATTTCTTCTGATTTGTTGGAAAAATCAGAGTCATCACTACATAGACGTCGAAGTCTGAGAAATTGAGAATACGGAATGGCGTTTTTAACGTGCGATGGATGTGAGGATGAATGTAACAGATAACTGTGGGAATCTGTAGGTTTGTAGTGCACACTTGTGGATAAACTGTTACCGTTGATTGAAATATTAATGTCAAGAAAAGCGACTGAGGTTTCGGAAATTTCCCAGGTATATTTTAGAGCTGGATGAAAAGTATTGACAGAAGTTATGAATTGATTAAGTTCCTCTTTACTGGAAGAGGTAGCGCCAATGCAATCATCGATGTAACGGCCGTAGAGTTCGGGTTTGGTTCCGTGGTGCTGATTAAAAAATTTGTCTTCGATGTGGCCTACAAAAAGGTTAGCGTAGCTTGGTCCCATTTTGGTGCCCATGGCGACTCCATTTACTTGTTTGTAGTAGTTTTGGGAAAATGAAAAACAGTTAAGTGTCAAAACTAATTCGGCTAAGCGGAGCAGTGTTTCTGAGCTTGGGTTTTGAATGGAGCGCTGGTCGAAAAAATATTTTAGTGCTTGAAGTCCTTCGTCATTGGGGATGACGGTATATAAAGAGGTAATGTCCATAGTGAAAATTAATTTGTTTTCGCTGGCAAAACTGAAATCCCGGAAAATTTCGAGTGCGTGATTGGTGTCCTTAATGTACGAGGGTAGTGATTTGACAATGGGGGCCATGATTTTGTCTAAATAGCTAGAAATTAGTTCGGTAGGACAGCTACAAGCGGAAACAATGGGTCGGCCCGGATTGTTTGGTTTATGAATTTTAGGTTTGAAATAAACGCGTGAGGTTCTAGGAGTAGTGATGATGAGATTGTTGGCGGTAACTGGTAATTGTTGTTTAGTAATGAGGTCTTGGATAGTTTCTTTGACAATTTTTTGGTTGGTAGAAGTGAGATCTTTATCAACTTTGGCATAGAAAGCGGTGTCAGAAAGTTGCCGAAAAGCCTCTTGTCGGTAAAGGTCGGTCCGCCAAACAACTACCGCCCCGCCTTTGTCGGCCGCTTTGATAACAATGTCGCGTCGTTTGCTAAGACTTTTGAGCGCTGCCCATTCTCCTGTTGAAAGGTTGGAAATTTTGGTGTGGCGGTTAAATTTAAGTTTTTGGACATCGTGACGACATTTTTTGACGAAAAAATCTAGAGAAGAAAACTGGCCCTCTGGGGGAGTCCATTTTGATTTGCGAACGTTGAGTGTTTCAAAAACATCTTTTTCCGAGGTGTTAGAATTGTCTTCTTTGTCGTGGAAAAAAGCTCTTAAAAAAATCATCTTTCAAATCGGCACTCTCAAACCCCACGGAATCAACGAACGCTTTTCATTCAACTAATCTACATTTGTTTTTCACGTCACCAAATTTCCACCAATAGCGTAGCTCCACCGCTTACTATATAAAACCACACACTACCCACAATTCCTTGATTCGCTCCGACGAAGGGCTAGCGCTCGAAACGTCAGCTATTTGAATCTTTTTACGGTGGTCAATTTACCTTATCGACTCAGTCGATAAAACTAAATTCTCGTGTTTCATCCCCCCACCGACGCAGCACCACAGTTTCTCTAGAAACTAACCCCATTCATTCGTTATATCTTACAGCAAGTTCGATTGCAAATGCTACAAACCATTAAAATTTACTGACCCAGTCTAAACACATGGCGAAAACGCGCTAAATATGTAATATTGCTCTCCTCTTAATTTTACCGAGATTATATATTATTTTGCTCCTAAAACATATAACGACAAGAAACTGGTACGAACCGGTTTTGGTCACTTTAGGTGTTTTCCTTGTTGATAAACAACTTGTCGAAACTGCGCGTGGGGTTGCGCGCAACAGTTGCAGAAGTAGAATCAAGTTCTACTTTTGCGAGTTGCGCGCAACAGTTGCAGAAGTAGGATCAAGTTCTACTTTTGTGACGTTGCACAACAACAACAAGTTTTATTTCAAATTGAATTTTAAGTTTACAAAGGTTTTGCCCGCAATTAGCAAGGGCTATTCGAGGCGGGCATAGGAGAAAAGAAAATTTTATAATAAATATATATGTATAAAACGAACAATCCTAGAAGCAATCTAGTTTGTCGTGTGGTTTATAGTCAGAGCCGGTGAGACAGGAAGGCAGACTGTAGATAAAGCCGGAAGTACACAATGTTATAGTTTTAAGAGTTGCACTCTAATATCAGATATTCTAATATAATTGTCCTCTTTTTCCAGAATTTCAAAGAGTTTTCCCTTTAGTTCTCTTTTAAATTGATTTTTGTTAAGTGTTTTGATAGAAAGTGGGATACTGTTCCAAATCAAAGCACCGGAAATAGAGAAGGCCCGCTTCATATTTTCAGTTCTAACTTGCTCAACATAATAATTTTCATTAGTAACAGATCTAGTCCAGTAGCTGTGCCAACAGAAGAAAATTTCGTGAACATATTCTTAATGTTATCAGGAGCGAGATTATTATGGACATCGTACATTAAAAGGCTCATTTGCTCAAAAAGCAAGACTGAACGATATCGGCAACTGTTTTGTTTCTAAGAACAATGAGACTGCATGAGTTCTCGGATCAGCGAAGAACATAAGCCTAAGGGCTCTCTTCTGGAGAACTAATAATTTATGAAGATGCGTTTCAGCAGCATGACCCCAAGCGCAGGAACAAATTGCATCATGTGACAACCCCAAAAAATATTGATGCGAGCAACGTTGCAAGAAAAGTTGCACTGTGTGTTCATGCCTTTAGTTTAGTTATTTCTACTTTTCTAGATTCTTCTAACTAGTTCCATTGTTTGATTTTATTTTCGTAATATTTATTTTGCTTTTGATTTGTTGCTTACAAAATATCCTGTTACTGCGAAAGCCTGACTTCAGGCTTCGTTCTTTAGGAGTGACACAGCTAGAGACCCAACTTATCAGCTATTCTCTGAAGAACAAGATGTGCTGAAAAATGGTCTGACCCACTCAATCTGCCCTTGCACCTTCGCAAGTCTGGCATTTATACCTGCCTTGAACTCATTCATCGCTCTATGTTCAGAAACATTACTGATAAAGGACAATCTGGAAAACTCAAAGCCGACTTTTTCATCTTGCAAACGTTTACGTTTCCTCCCATCGACCTAATCAAAATGATGTAAAAACCTTACGCATTCTGAAGAAGTTAACCCTATTTAAAGTGCCCGCGCTAACTTTCAACATTCATAACTTCTTTAATATGTATTCAAACGCCACCAAACTTTGTGACTTTTCCTAAAATTTATCTGGCAACAATTTTATATGACAATTTATTAATCACGTGACCTGATGTTTCCATGGCAATAAGATTTTGACAGCCATGCTTTTTGAAATTTGCATATTTGTACATTTGAATGAAGAAAAACAATGTTTTTTTGGTATAACCTTTATATTTTTACGTCATTTAGCGTTCATTTATGGTTTTGATTAATTTTGAGTTAATTTGGACGGTTTTCAAGAGGTTTTAAAAAATTTCAGAAATCCAAGATGGCGGCTCCAAGATGGCGGCCGTATAACTGATTACCTAATAACTACGCCATATGACGTCATCGTTCCATTGTGCGGACCACAAAGGAGACAGTTTTGGACGAACTATGTTCCCTCTAGGCTTCATTTAACTTCACTTCGACTTTATTGAGACGGTAAAGCCAATAGGCATCACTGCAACTATAAATGGTTCTTGAAGTTACAAAGGGGGGAATGTGCCACCCCCCCTCTCCTCCTCCCCCCCCCCCCCTCCCCCCCAGGCCAGGAACTCAAAAAACCCAGGCCGAATAAGGTTAAGAAAGAACAAGAACATCGTCATACTAAAACCAGACAAGGGAAACGGCGTGGTCATCTTAGACAGAACGATGTCATGATAATATCATCATGAACATTATCTCAGACAGTTCTAAATTTAGACAACTTATAGCTGACCCCACAATGACAAGAGAGAGTAAGTTGCAACGTTTCTTAAGGGTACTTAAAGTGCCCATAACGTTTATTTTTTTATTTTCTCATCTGAATGTAAACACCACACAAGGAACCTCTGCGAAACAATTTCGCGCTTTGCACAAAACGCGAATTTTTTATGAATATTTAAAATCTTCAAAATCCAATTTTTTTGGGTGATGTCGCAGCTCTTAGAAGGTCTCACACCATTGGCTTGCCACCCTTAGAGCTAACAATAGGACAAACAATACAACAATGGACCCTAACCCTAAAAACAATAGAAGCTGTGTTTTACAAGGCCAATGAAAATAGAGGCTTCTAAGAGCTGCGACCCTACCGATTTTTTTGCGGTATACCCGTCCCGATGTTATGAAGGCCAACGGGCTCACATGTTCCTTAATCTTCCTTTGTTTGAAGTCACAAGTTCCTTTGTTTGAAGTTATGTGTTCCTTAATCTACGTCACGGATCCTTTGTTAACCGAGAGGGACCGAGAGGACGGACTAATGCGAATGGTGGACCAAAATGGCGGCAAATTTCGAAGACTTTAAAAAATCATAAAAAATTCACGTTTTGCTGAAATCAAAATTTTTTTCACAGATGTTCATTACGTGACGTGTAGATTTAGATACGAAAATAAAAAAAAGGTTATGAGCACTTTAAGAAAGAGGGTCAAATCACTAATGAAGATTATAGTCAACCTCGTTCCCAGGGCTTTTCTCTTCGAGAGAGGGCAAAGCCCTGGGAACTAGTTGGATTATAGTGATATCTATCCCACTGGCTCTCAACCTGCCAGAATTTATTGCCTCCCCAAAATGCATAAGTCTCGTGCCCCTTGGTCTGCTCCCCTTTTTCGCCCCATAGTCTTTTCAATTGGCACTTTATTTTAATACAACTGTTATTTAGCTAAGTTTTTTTCAGGTTCTCTTTTAGTTCCTTCCATCCTACAGCAATATAGTGCACAGGCATATCAAAATTTGCCTATTAATTGTTATGGTTTAAATTTTTTAAGAAAATGGCCCTTTTGTTGTCCGTCCTTAGCGATTACTCTGTCCTGTTTCGCGAAATTGCACTCGGCTCAAATCGGATTCAATCGGCAAACTGTCGATGATGACAATTTTGTTCCCAACGGTACCCCATTTGGGAAAACAATGACATACCAACAGGGGGTGGGTTGGTAAATGTCAAGAGTACGCCATACTGAGTTGACTAGTATTGTCATACCGCTCGCGCGTGGACCACATGCGTAATCTAGCTTGGTGGTATTCTCCGTAAGCTTATTTCTTGATGTTTTTGCCAATTACCAATTTATCTACCAAAGGTAAATGTATGGTTTCTTTTGACGTGGAAAGTTTATTTACCAATATACCGCTCGAAGAATCTATCGACTTAGCGGTTCTGTACATTGTACAGGGTAACCCCCATCTTAAATTAAACCAGTTATTTTTGTTTGCCACTACCGAGAATCGCTTTTCTTTCAACGGGAACTTTTACGATCAAACGGACGGTGTTGCTATGGGTTCACCCCAGTCGCACCTGTTCTCGCCAATCTTTTCATGGGTCACCATGAAAAGATTTGGTTAAAAAAATACAAGGGCCCAGAAGTTATTTCTTATCGCAGATATATGGATGATACGTTTTGTTTATTTAACAGTGAGAATGATACCTTACTATTTTTTGATCATATTAACTCGCAACATACCAACATTAAGTTTACTATGGAGAAGGAGGAAAACCACAAACTACCCTTCTTAGACGCCACATTAGTTTTTCGCAAGAAGACTGATACGAGATTGCTTACCAATTTGTTCAGTTTCACACCCCTTTATTACAAAATTGGTCTCATTCGTACATTAGTGGACATGCAGGGCCTTCAAAATCAATAACACTTGGAGCGGTTTTTACACTGACATCAAACAATTAACATCTATATTTTGATGAAAAACCGTTTTCAATGTAGTGTTATACAAAGAGTGGTTAATTATTATCTTCAGAAGTTTTACAACCCCGCAATTGATTCACCCCTGAAAGATCATTCTATGCAAAGAAACGACCAAACCTTGTTTCTTCGAATTACCGTTTATTGGCCCCTTTTCCCTTTCTGCATAAAATCAAAATTATTGATAAGAGATATTATAAGGATCTAGACATTAGATTACTTTTCACTTCTAATAAGTTGAAAAACGTGTTTGGTGTGAAGGATTCAATCCACAGTGCGCTGCGTTCTCAGGTGGTATATAAATTTACATGCGCAGGTTGTAATGCTTGCTATGTCGGTGAAACCATCAGACATTTTGGCACCAGAGTTCGCGAGCATCTACTTTCGGATCGTAATTCCCACATCTACAAACATTTGCAGGGTTCAGAATCATGTAAGAATTTATGTTCTGTGAGCTGTTTCTCACCCGTGAATACGCGCATGCGTAATGAATGGGTTATCGCTAAAGGAGACAGATATTCAAATAAGCACTCACTCACTCGCTCGCTCACTCACTCCTTCCATCAGCTGTAAACGTAGTGACGTAATGCTTTGTTATATCTTCACACGTGAGAATAACATGTTATATTCACACGTGAAAAGAACACCGTTGCTACTTGAGGACTACAAAAAATATTAAAGTGAAATGTTTTGATTTCATTGGTATTTATATAATAAACAGAACATTACATGGCCGCTTGAAGATACGAAATTTCTCTTCGAGTTTTCAACACTCGAAGAGAAATTTCGTATCTTAGCGCGGCCATGTAATATCCTCTATTTATGTAATAGAGCGGTTTTCAATTGAGTGTCGTAAATCCAAAACCAAAGTTATTACTCTGACCAATCACAACAGTCGTAAACAATCCAATGAACCAATCAAAGCTCGAAGCAAATGCATGTAGCCGGCGCCAAGCGCGGGAAAACGCGTGCGAGCAAGTCACGATTGGTTTTGGTTTTACTTCTGATTGGTCCAGAAAGTGGCGCGAGATTTTTTAGCCAATCACAAAGCGTAGCAATGCAAAATCAAAGCAATTGCGAAATTACTTTCGATACTCAATTGAAAACTGCTCTATTCTCACAGATTTGTAATTAGCTATTATTTCTACTGCATATTTATAATCGACATTTTTTTGTTATTAACTTTATATATACAGTTACTAATTTTGTGAACATCCTGACAGAGCTGATGATGGATAATGAAGTATCCGAAACATGTTTTCCAAACTTAAACATTGTGTCGTGTTTTTGAAATGTGTAATAACTATTATTCTATATATTTTTTTAATTTGATCCTTCAGGAGCTTCAGACGTCTTGCTCTACGTAATTCCCTGTCACTTTAAATCCCTATGGCGAATTGAATTTCAGTCGAGTTGTTCATTGAGTCGCCATTATCTTCATATCGGTCTACTTTAATTTTCATTGAGTCTGCCATTCACTTGCTCGTTTCCTGGAGGTGATTCTGAAGAGTCACCTCAAGTTCAGTCTGCTTGTTCGTTGAGTCTGCCATTCTCTTGCTCATTTTCATGGAGGTGATTCTTAAAGATGTCATCTCATTTCAGTCTACACTGTACTTGTTCGTTGAGTCTGCCATTATTTTGATTGTTTTCATGGTGGTGATTCTTGAGGATGTCACCTCATTTCAGTCTACTTGTACTTTGAGTCGCCATTATCTTCATTTAAGTCGAATTGTTTATTCAGTCGCCATTCTTTTCATTTATGTCAGTTGAGTCGCCATCTTTTTATTTCACTGAGTCTACTGCAGTCTACTTGTTTATTGAGTCTGCCATGATTCTGAAAATGTCGCCTCTTTTCAGACTACTTGTTCGTTGATTCTGTCATTCTCTTGTTCCGGTTACTATGATGGTGAATCTGAAAATGTCGCCTCTTTTCAGACTACTTGTTCGTTGATTCTGTCATTCTCTTGTTCGTCGCCATGGTGACGTCGCCTCATTGAGATGGTTTCTCTGATCAAGTAGGACTTGCCGCGATAATCACAACACCTTCCGTGCATTACGTCAATAAGGGCCACACGAAATTGATCAGTTAAAAACATATAAAGCCACGGATTTAACGCACTATTAGCGTGTCCAGACCACAGACAGACAAACATCACATATCGAGGCAAACGGTATAAATGAAGGTCAATATTAAACGCCATAAGGAGATGGTATCCCTGTGCTGGGAGCCAGCAAAGTGCGAAGGCAGCGGTAATTATGACGAGTGTGCGTACTATCCTCTTTGTCGTCTTGTGGCGTTTCGCTATTTCAAGACCACTTGATAATCGATACGTTTGCTTCTTTTTGCGCCACAGCTTGCGACAAACAAGGCCATAAAGTACTGATATCACAAGGAGTGGAATCAAGTAGTTGAGCAGGAAAAGGTATGAATAAAAACCCATTACACCCTTCTCGAAATCTCCAAACACGTCCAGAAAAGCGGCTAGACAATACGTCTCCTCCCGCCCATCGAATTTCTCGATCTTGTACAAAACAGCAGCCGGGATCATAAGGATCATCGAGCTCCACCAGATCACAAGACTCAAGAGTTTTACGCTTCGAAGTTTAGGGAACCGATGAAAAGGAAAGACTACTCCCAGAAAGCGATCTATTGCCATAAACGTTAGACTTAAAATAGACGCTTCTATGGAGACCAAAAAACTGAAGAACACAGCTTTGCAAGTGATTTGTCCTATAATACCCGGAAGCCACTTTATGTCCGTATAAGCGATTGCCATGGAAATTGGCATGTCTAACAACGTTACCAATAGGTCAGCGGCAGCCATGTTAACGAACAGAAATCCTGTTAGTGTCCTCGTTTCAGGCCTCTTCGACACGATGAAAATAACAAGCACATTTCCTATCAGAGCCACTAATATTGTTGTGGAGTATAACAACGTGATCACCGCCGTCTGTACTTTGGTCAACTCGAGCTCAGAAGTCGAAGTGAAATTAACTGTTAAAGAAATTTAAAAGAAAGATGAGATAAGTTTGTCATTCCTTCATTCTCATCCCTTGGGGGGAGGGGTTTCCCGGGAATTTATAAGGACTTTGTTGGAGTAGTACTGTAGCTGTTCCAGACCTCGTTTTTATTGGCCCCTATAACCCGTAGCTTCTATTGTGTTTAGGGCTAGGGGCATTGTTTATGTTGTTTAACCTATTGTTTCGTTAACCAATTACTGAGCTTGTTTGGAAAGGTACAGCCTCTCCCCTTTGTTGTGAACGGAAATTCGTGAAAGCCCGGGAGGTGGGGTACTCAGGAGGGAAACTTAGGGTTAGACTAAACAAATACCTGAGATTTACCCGGGGGATGCTGAAAATTTAATTGGATGATTTTTCCTGTTCAAACGAATTTAATATTAATGAATAAGACAATTTTCTGATCGAACAAAATTAATAATACTGTACTTTCATTTCCAACTTGCTCAGTTCCCACCACCACCTGCAAATTCCCCACTTAAACAATAGCTAGTAATGTCAACAAACAACCCCCCCCCCCCCCCCCTCCCCCACCCCCTCCAACCCCACCCAAACAAGTTACGTTGTCAAATATCCCGGAGTTGGCCAAGGGGGGATGTTGAAATTTGATTAATAATTGGTCCGTACGTAACAACTCCTTTTATAACGAATTTTAGTCCATTGTTTGTGATATCGTTACACATCGTTTTTAAAGTTTTGAATGTGGGCCGAAATGATACGTGAAAATCAGACAACAAATCTCCAACGAATTTCGCTCGGGCTTTCTTCATGCGCAGTCAGATATTCCAATTTATAATTCAACACATTGATACACTGCCCAAATATGGTCAAAAAGTTATCGATATACGTTATGTCTACATGACGTATAACCAGCGATGACGGTAAATTTCGCATTTTGAAGGAAAGTGAAAATGACTGCTGCCTGCAATTTCGTGTTTTTGGGCGAGAAAGTGCGTGAACTATTAGTTAAAAAAGGGAAAAGAAAGAAAAAGAGAAGAAAAGAGAAAAATTATTGATCACATGATTGGACAAAAAAAGGCGCGAAATTTTCGCGTTGTCGCGGTCGCAGTGTTTCTTTTCTTGTCATAGCTGAATGAAAGCTGGTTCAAAGTTTAACCACTCGACAAGGAGTGAATGAAGGAGCACAATTTTCGGAAAATTTCTTTAATAATTACCTCTGGAATATAGACTTGATGCTTCCTCAGAAAAGTTTCTGATCTCGTCATTACGGCTGTAGGAGCTAAAAAACGAGCAAGTTTGTAAACAAAATTGATCGACTCAGCTCGTACTTCGATGTTTGAAAATTTGGTGCTGATGGAAGGGACTAAAAAGCCAAATCAACTACAGATACGATGTTTTAACCGTTTCTTGTATCCTTTAACTGTGAATTTTTGCAAGACATACTGTCCACGCTGCAGTTCTTTCTGACTTGTCGCCGCTATGTTTAGGTAGCCATGTGTTTGTTCAATTTGTTTTGATTCTGAATTGAACTTTTTAAGATACGAAACACTTGTAAATAAGACATTCTATGCTATTTTACTGTGTTCTAATTCGTGTAGTCACTACTCTGTCCCGTTCTTTAAGTAGACGAATGCTCTTCGTAGAAACTCTCAACTGATTGTGTACGCTGAATTAACTTTAGCTTGGCAAAAGTTTCGGCATTCGCTGCTTGTTGTTTAAGGACGTTCGCGCGAAAATCTTCTAACATTGATTTTTTTATAAAACTTTTGCTGCAGTTAGCCAATGAGTTACTCGTGTCAGAAATGTAAAAAAAATGGGGCGTCACCGACTTCGTTTCGGTAATAAGATATCCGAAAGGTGACCCTAATTTCGAAAAATCGGCCTTCCCTACTCGATATGGCCCCAATGTCTGTTAGTCCAAAAATAATGTTAATGAATCTCTAAAATGCAATTTGCTGTGCCAAATTTTGTATGAGTGGGTCTATTAAGCAAATTCATTTAACTGGTAACGTTCTTTAGAGGAAATCTAATCTGTAAATGACAGCATTTGCAAACTCTGACAGCCGCAAGTTGCCAGGATTCGATGTCGCGCGGGTAGAAAAATGAAAAAAAAAAAAATTAAACTTCCTACATTGATTTTTTGTTCATTTTTTCACAATCTGTCGAGAACTAGCAAAGAAAATTATGTATCAAAAAAAAATTGGGGGTCACCGACCATCCAAGCGAGTTAAATCTAAGCAAAGTTAACGCAACGGCTACCAGCCCTTCATGTGCTTAGATTTCTTCTCTTGCGCGCGCGCTCGTGCATGACGTAGCATGGCGTTGCGACATGAATTGCGTGCGCAGTAAGGATGCGCATAAACAATTAGCGCGAACGTCCTTAAGAAATGGCGCAAGGTTAAATATTGTTGTAAGCCTTTTTACTTAATAAAAGGTTGTATATCTCAATGATTTTTTTCTGGAAACTGTGATTTGCGAGTATCAATGTGTTGAATTATAAAACAGTTATAATGCTCAAGCTTGCGCAATATCGCCTGATTTTAGAAGCCACGACTTCTAGGAATACTGTAAATACCGAGCTACAGGCTTATTTTCTTTTTGTGGTGGATTCGTAAAGCAAAAGAAACTAGGATCAAGTCAAAGTCTTAAGCTTAGTAATATTAACAAACACATAAGTAAATGAGTGATTCACTCTGTTGTAAGATCCTATAAGACTTCCAGCTTCCAGCGGAAGTGTTGATCGAGTCACGTCGTGTTGTACAAAGTGGAGAATCTAAGGAAGGGGCCCAGGAATCCAATCCGGGGGGGGGGGGGGGGGGGGGCACCTCCTTATCTTGCAAAAAAAAAAAACAGGCCCAGAGGAACGAAACTTCTCTCAGCCTCTCACGCTTCTCTCACGCCCCCCCCCCATTCACCACACCACTAACCACCCACCCTCCCCCCCCCATTCACTCCGCCAGCACCCCCCTTCACGATGATATTTCCTATTCTTAATGAATAAAATCGCAAATTCTGATCACTCATATAAAGCAGTTGAGCAGTATTTTCTTAAATTGCAGTTGGTTTGTCAGTACTAAGGAAATTTGCTCCGTTTTCAATGACTAATAAATTAAGGACGCAAGGATCATGAAGCGACAAGCAATAAACAATGGGTAATAAAGCTAGCTAAAGCTAGTCAGTCCTTAGGTAACCGTCAGCATTATTTTCGTCGCCTAATTTTCACAATGAAATCGTCCATTTCTGTGGCCAAAATTATCACTTACTGGACATATCACTAAAGTAATTTCTTGCGTTTCGTATTTCGTGCAGTTATCCAATTTGTTTAACATGCATGATATCGCTGATCGATAACTTCGATATTGTCGGAGATGTAAAAAACTGGCCATAGCTTGCATGGTGGCTATGACGGGTCTGTGAAATGTCATAAACGTTTCCAGCGTGGCGAGCAGGCTTTAACTTTTTAGGTCTGGTTTCAGGCAACTATCGTATGCGAACGGCGCCGGCGCTCAGTATTATAACTTGTAACTTCTCGCCCACTCGAGAAAATTTAACCCAAATAACATGGCTTGTTCGCAGGTTAACGGGTTCGTAAAACTAAAGTAGAACTTACCGTTAGAGGAGTTCATTGTCCTTTGCCGATTTATGTCGATCTTGGACACGCACTTGCAAATGTCTGTGAATTTTAGGTGAACCGGGCAGTTCACTCAATTATCAATTCCGATTATGTAAAAAAGGCAGGTGTGTTGTGTGTGTGCGTGGACTGAGTGAGGTCTTTGTCCTTTGTGGATTTATGTCGATCTTGAACAAATTTACTTGCACTTGCGCGTGACATCAATTATAGATTGTATCAATCAATGAATAAAAAAACGTAATTTGTACTGTGAATTACAATAGCTTTTTATATATATTAAATGTATAATATATGATATATAAAATATATGAATGGTCACGGTTAGGCGTTTGAAATGTTTAATATTGTAACCTTACCAACCTGGCGAGAGCCTTTTAGTGCCAGAAGAGAGAGAGTTTGTTCGATGCGACAAGAGTGACTTTACTGTGATCAACAATAAATTGAATTATTCAAAACAAAACGTGACTGAGTGACTTGTGTTGGGGTATTAGGACCGGTAAGGTAACTAGCGATTCCTGACAGTATCTGTTCATATTATGTAAAAAGACACGTATTGATTGTGTGCCGTGAGGTCAAACGGATCCGGAGATGAATTAATAGCGACAGTCCTATAAATTCTGTATATTACACCACTCGCTATCACGTACAAACCATAACAAGCGTGATAAATAGATCGGTTTAATAGCTTTAACAAAATCATAAAAACCCACAAGCTCAGGAAACGCTTGAGGTATAAATTACCCCTTTAGTTGGCTAAATATTAAAATTCAAGAATAATCCCAAATTAACTTTTGTAAAATATTGAAAAACAAATGGTACCATGCAAAAGTGCTGCCAAATAGATTACTTTTGAATGGTCACGTTCAGGCGTTTCGCCCACAGACTCAAAAGTTAGAACTACACCACATGTCTCCACTATTTATATATTGACTCTGGGAGTAAAACTGGGGTAAAAAATAAAAACATAAACCCACAAAGGAGTAAAGAAGAAAAGAGTAGGATGATATTCCGCTGCATATTGTGCAATTCGATCAGACTACTGAGATGCAAAATGTTTCATAAATGATATTAAATGTCCACTCCTCGTTTGGTTAATTTGGCGAGAGAAACGGCCTGAAAAGTTTGTCGCTGGCAATTTTTATTGACGGTGGTTGCACTGTAGGTTGCCTTGAAAGTGTGTTTCCTCTAGGTGTCAAAGCTTGTTGGCGAATGAGTTCTGGATCAAGTTTCGGGATCAAACTTTATCGTTGTATTGTCTTAATACTGTGGTAAATTACCTAGTAAACCCTTTGTTTTATGTCAGTTTTTGGTTCCATAATGCATTCAAACGTGTTTACAACTCGAGCAACTATGTCAAAAGCAAATCTTATATTGCTTGCGTGATATTCAACTTGTAACGCATTTGAATCCGTTATGACTTGACTGATTGATGGACAGACGTTGGTTTACACAAGACAAATGGTTTGATCGTGCATCTAATCACGGCATAAGCACGGATGTTCTCAAAATCCCAAAATGTGGTAATTTTTTTTATTTTAATGAAAGCTCTTGAGCAGTATTTCCAAGTATCGTTGTTGTTGTTTTCAATCTCATTCACGATCATTAGTTTTGCTAACTGTACGTTTTATTTTTATTTTTCTTGTTGATCTTCGATGTTTATTTCAATTTCAAATCGCTTGTGTAATCTTCAGGCGATTTTTGTTGCAATTTTACGGCTTTTCGCGACGACTTATTGTGATTTTTTTTTTCTGCAGCGGTGAGTGCGATCTGATGTTAGCTTACAAGACGTCGAAGCTAAGTTCTCTTTGTATTTCCATAAGGCAACATTTTTGTCAGTTTCAGACTGTCCAACCATCCCGATTTCGTCGGGATTACCCCGATTTGGCTTGAAAATCCCGAATCCTGACCAATATGCGATCGGGATAGGAAAAATCCCGATTTTGACATTTCGTCAAATTCTCATAATACTTACTATACAAAAACACGAAATTGTGTATACTTAATTCTGATATCCAGATAAACTAAAGAAACAGCAAGAAATATCAAATAAAATCGAGTACTTGAATGTGGAGCCACACAAAGAGACGAAAAGTGACGAGAAGCCACATCAATTTGCCGAACATTTTTTGACAGAAATTGTCGTCTCAGAACACTAGAAATGGAGTTTCAGAGCATCAAGATTTCAAAATTTTCTGGGGGGGGGGGGCATGTATAAACCCCCCGTCATATTGGCTTACATGAAGTTTCAACTGTCTCTACGACAAATGAATGGGGTTAGTTTCTAGAGAAACTGTGGTGCTGCGTCGGTGGGGGGATGAAACACGAGAATTTAGTTTTATCGACTGAGTCGATAAGGTAAATTGACCACCGTAAAAAGATTCAAGTAGCTGACGTTTCGAGCGCTAGCACTTCGTCGGAGCGAATCAAGGAATTGTGGGAAGTGTGTGGTTTTATATAGTAAGCGGTGGAGCTACGCTATAATTGGTGGAAATTTGGTGACGTGAAAAACAAATGTAAATTAGTTGAATGAAAAGCGTTCGTTGATTCCGTGGGGTTTGAGAGTGCCGATTTGAAAGATAATTTTTTGTTCTAGGTTTTTACGGCTTTCTGTGTTACCCTGGTGTAGGGAAAGGCTGCAGATTGTCATGTGTTGTTTAGAATGGTTAGTAAGATTAAAATGGCGCACGACTGGTTTGGATGCGTCTTTGTCATTTTTTTCAACGTCTCGGAGATGTTCACGAAAACGGTCGCCCAGTCTCCTCCCTGTTTCGCCAATGTATATCTTTTTGCAAAAAGTACATGTTATGCAGTAGATAACATTTACGGAGGTGCATGTAAAACGATCAGTGATTTTAATAGATCGTTTAGGTCCTGTTATTTTGTCAGCGTTGTGAATGAAAGGACAAGTGTTACATCGTGTGCGTGTGCATTTAAAAGTTCCCGGTTCATCGTCAGATTTCAGCGCTCTCGTAACTAAAAAGTTGCCTATGTTTTTGTCACGTTTGAATGAAATTAGTGGGGGTTGTGAAAAATTCTGCCAGTTTCGGGGTCGTTTTGGAGTAATTTGAAATTTTTTTTTTTTTTTCAGTTTTTCAAGAAACGTGGGTACCCTGACTCTGTTGTTAACACGGGCCAACAACGTGCACAACAGATCGACAGACAATCAGCACTACAAACGCCACAGAAGGAAGAGAACGAGAGAATTCCATTCACCCTCACTTTCCACCCACACAACAACACAGTCAAAAGCATCATTTTAAAAAATTTCAAATTACTCCAAAACGACCCCGAAACTGGCAGAATTTTTTCACAACCCCTACTAATTTCATTCAAACGTGACAAAAACATAGGCAACTTTTTAGTTACGAGAGCGCTGAAATCTGACGATGAACCGGGAACTTTTAAATGCACACGCACACGATGTAACACTTGTCCTTTCATTCACAACGCTGACAAAATAACAGGACCTAAACGATCTATTAAAATCACTGATCGTTTTACATGCACCAGCCTCCGTAAATGTTATCTACTGCATAACATGTACTTTTTGCAAAAAGATATACATTGGCGAAACAGGGAGGAGACTGGGCGACCGTTTTCGTGAACATCTCCGAGACGTTGAAAAAAATGACAAAGACGCATCCAAACCAGTCGTGCGCCATTTTAATCTTACTAACCATTCTAAACAACACATGACAATCTGCGGCCTTTCCCTACACCAGGGTAACACAGAATTAAAGCCGTAAAAACCTAGAACAAAAAATCATCTTTCAAATCGGCACTCTCAAACCCCACGGAATCAACGAACGCTTTTCATTCAACTAATTTACATTTGTTTTTCACGTCACCAAATTTCCACCAATAGCGTAGCTCCACCGCTTACTATATAAAACCACACACTACCCACAATTCCTTGATTCGCTCCGACGAAGGGCTAGCGCTCGAAACGTCAGCTACTTGAATCTTTTTACGGTGGTCAATTTACCTTAACGACTCAGTCGATAAAACTAAATTCTCGTGTCTCTACGACAGCCTGAACTGATATAATCTCGTTTAGTCTTTGTTTTAACTGCAGACTTATTGACGTTTGTTCTAGAATTATAAGATAATCCGTCAAAGATAATCAAAATTGTAAGATAATATTATTATAATCAAAATTGTAAGAAAATATTTTTATCTATCGAGGTTAAAGCTTATAATTACATTTTGAAAGAACAACTTAACAACCAAGGAAGGATTCAGTGATCAACGCCTTTCATTGGAAGAACTGTTTGCATCGTTGTAAATATAAACTCATTATTTCGTAGAGGAAATTCAAACTGCAATTACAAACTGTATGACAAAGAAACAAACCACCTTTTAACATTTTTAGACGGTGTTCCTATTCTATCTCGACGTTATTGATGGTTATCTTAATTAAGTCGTCCATTAGGAACGCTTTCAGAGATTTAATGCCTAAATAATCATAACAACTAGAGTTAAAAGTAAATTCGCAATTCTTGGCTTGCACTCACGTCATATCATGTCATATCAAAATTCAGAAGCATTACAAAACAGACTTCGAATCCAAAATGTTTATGGAATTGTAGAGGGTTTAAAACTACACATCTGGGCCAAATTTTGAAGCGCAAGAGAGTTTTGTTCAAGAGTTATAGGCGAACAAGTATTAGACATTTTTAGTAAAAATGTATGGTCAGCGGCCATCTTGGTGTACCTGACTCCGTACACTAGCCTGTTCCAGGCGTTTAGATTGTGGGGAAAGCGCAAATAGTTGGGGAAGGCGCGAAGAAAAGCGAGCGAAAGAAATGCGGGGAGACGAGGGAACCCTCGCCTCCTCTCCCCAGTCTCCCCGCATTTTTTTCGCTCGCTTTTCTTCACGCCTTCCCCAACTATTCGCGCTTTCCCCACTATCTGAACGCCTGGAACAGGCTACCGGTACACCAACATGATGGCGGCCAAAAATTTAAAGTCACGATTGGATTCACCATAAGTTATAAGCATCTATAATGCAAAAATAACTTTCAACCGGTTCAATTTTGTTTATTTTTACGGCTTATTTGAAATAGCGTGACGAATTGCGTGACACATTTAAAACAAATCGGAAGCGAAACATCGTTAAAACCTGAAACTTTTTGTGAAGGATTGTAACACTGGTATCTACATACCATGCTAGAAACAGCTTTGTAGGATGTGAAGTTTAGATTTCGTTTAATTTTTATGACGTCATGTGCAAGCTAAGAATTTCTTCGGTTTTGCATCAGCTACGCTTTGTGATTGGCTTAAAAAATCTCGCGCCACTTTCTCATGGGCGTAGCCTGGAATTTTTCAGAGGTACGCACAATGACCAAATCTTCACATAAATTTTCAACTAGGTCGTACTCTTTTATTCATTTTTACTTATTTTTTCGACTTTTTCAGGTACGCACGTGCGTATGTGCGTACAGGTAGCTACGCCCCTGTAATTCTTAACCAATCAGACGTTTTCCCGTTTTCCCGCTCTTGGCGGCGGCTTCGTGTTTTTGCTTCGAGTTCTGATTGGTTCATTGGATTGTGTGCGTCTGTTGTGATTGGTCAGAGCAATCGATTAGTGAACTTTCGCAGTATCGGAAAATTAAGGAAAATTAAAAATTAAACGCCTTTTGTTTTCGGAGGGATAAAAGCCCCGGGGGGGGGGGGGGGGGGGGGGGAACTCCCATACAAAAATTACGGGGGTGCTCGTCGTAGCTTTTAGAGGTCAAAATTTGTAGATTGGTACCGTTTAGGGTTCTAAAATCTGAAGTGACTACCGTTAGAATTATCGCGGTAACTTTTAGGGCATTGAGCCGAAAAAATATGACATAATATGACATGTGTTGTTTTAGAATTGGTACCTCTTAGGGGGAAAAATTATTTTGAGCCGCGCCCATCAAACGAGATTCTGTGCACGGCATGCCTGAAAAACAGTTTTACTGAGCCGTTTTACCGTGTTGAAATAAAGTTAATCGATTGATTAATTGATTGATTGATTGATTTGTTTTTCAAAAATTTCCGACGAGCACCCCCGTCATTTTCATATGGGAGTTCCCCCCCCCCCCCCCCCCCCCCCCCTCTCCCGTCCGGGGATAAAAGGTGTCGTTTTAAGCACAAAACAAGGTCAGCCAGGAGTTTATATATGATAGACTATATAAGCTCCTGGGTCAGCTAGGATATTCGGAACTGAGATCCCTTTCCCTAAACTTTCCTTCCGCTGAAATATCCAGCATATATGCAGTGTATATGAAACGATCTGAAAAGATCAAACCATTATATCAACTTTCACTAAATGGTAGTCTGATCGAGTGAATCTTTGTCCCAATGTTGAAACTCGTTCATCAACGCTTCGCGTATTTACAAGTTAAACATTATAAGTTTTTTTTCTATGAAATATAATTACTCGTATCCGGGAGTATTCCAAGAAATTGTAAGGGTTTCACAAAGTCCCTGCCCAAGTATAAAAATTTAAAATGAAGGGCGAATAAAAAGATTGATTGGTTAATTGATTGAGTTAGATAGTACAGACCACGTGACCACTCAAACAGACGAATCTGCTAAACCTGTGGTTCACACGTAGGTTTCCCTGTGTCGATCCGTGGAGCGATATGTCGATTTGGCGCGAATTTTCAAATACCTTCCGTATATTATGTCCCTAAGGGCCCTACGAAATGTCGTTGTTAATAACATGTAAAGCCACGGATTCAACGCACTATTAGAGTGTCCGCACCAGTTACACACATACATCACAAATGGAGAAAGACGCATATGAAGCTCAACGTCAATAGCCATAAGGAATTGGTTAGCCTGAGCCGGGAGCCAGCAAAGTGCAAAGGCAGCGGTGACAATGGCGAGTGTGCGCACAATCTTCTTCATGTTCTGGTGACGTTTTCTGTCAACATCACTTGAAACTAGATGTTCTCCAGGAATATTCTCAAGCCAAAGTTTGCGAGATACCAGGCCGTAAAGAACTGATACCACAAGGAGTGGAATCAAGTAGTTGAGCAGGAAAAGATACAAATAGAAAAACGTTACGGTGACCCCCTTCCCGGAATCTCCAAACACGTCCTTAAAATAGGGAAGACAAACGCCTTCAATCACCTTCCATGTAACAGCCCCTGGGATCATCACGATCATTGAACTCAGCCATATTACAAGACTCAGGCGTTTTGCGCTTCGAAATGATGGAAATCGCCGAAAAGGAAAGACTACTCCCAGATAGCGATCCACTGTCATAAGCGTCAAACTGAAAATGGATGCTGTTATGGTAACAAAAAAGACGAAGAACGCCGCCTTACACGTGATGTTGCCCATTATACCCGGCAGCCACTTCATGCCCGTATAAGGGGTTGCCATGGCAATCGGCATGGAGATCAACGTTACCAGTAGGTCAGCGGCAGCCATGTTAACAAACAGAAATCCAGTTAGCGACCTCGCCTCAGGCCTATTCGTCACGATGAAAATTAAAAGCAGATTCCCCGTCAGAGCCACTGGTATTGTTATGGAGTATAATGCCGTCGTTACCGCCTTCAGTAGTTTGTCGTCCTCTAACTGTTCAGGATCCGTGCGTGTGATATTATCTGTAGCAATAAATTAAAAGCAACATTTTTACTCCCTTTGACTCCCAGAGTCAATTATAGAATAGAATAGAATAGAAACTTTATTAAAGTTTATAAAATTCATTAATAATTCATAAGGAAAGTAAAAAAGAAATGAAAATTTTATGAAGGTTTGTAAACCCCAATACAAATCAACTGAGTTGAAGAATTATTAAACAGTAGCATTAACTTTTGATACAGACAACTGCTCAGCTAATTAGTATGCATTAACTTTTCATACAGATCTCTACTCATTGTTTCATTTCATAAGTACGATAAAATATTCGCGTCTGATCTGTATGGGCGTTTACAATGGATCGCCTTCGGCTCGCCATTGTAAACGCCCATACAGATCTCCCGCTCATATTTTATCTACTACGTCAAAAGCCATCTAGCTAGGGAAAAAAAATCCCTTACTAATTTAGGGACACCAATTAGAAAAAAATTTACAAACTAAAAACTATCTACAGTAATATATAAAACATCTACAGTTATCTAATTACAAGATTTTTAATAATAAAAAAAACAATATATAAAAATCAAGAAGAACAGAGGCTACAACCTGCGCAGCCATCATCTAAAAGTTCACTTATATTGAATTAGCGTATCTTGTCTTTGAACGACATTAGGGTTTTGACGTCCCTGATACTCTTGGGTAGTTTTGTCCATAGCCTAAGCCCTAGATATCTAATAGAGTGCTTGCCGTAGGTGACTGTTTCGTACCTGTGTATAGAGAAATCTGCTTGCCTCAAATTATAATTATTATTTGTTTTTTAAAGATGTTACTAATATATGCAGGGCACAGTTTATGCTTTACTTTATACATGAGGGTGCACAGGTCCTGTAAGCGTCTATTTAGTAGGGTTGGCAAATCTGCCTTCTCTAATAATTGTTCGTAACTGGAGACATGTAATGTAGTTCTAACTTTTGAGTCTGTTGATGAAATCCTATGGTGTGACCATTCAAATAAAACCTCTTCACCTGTACTTTTGCATGGTACCATTTGTTCTAAGTTTTGAGTCTGTTGATGAAATCCTATGGTGTGACCATTCAAATAAAACCTCTTCGGCAGTACTTTTGCATGGTACTATTTGTTCTAACTTTTGAGTCTGTTGATGAAATCCTATGGTGTGACCATTCAAATGAAACCTCTTCAGCAGTACTTTTGCATGGTACCATTTGTTCTAACTTTTGAGTCTGTTGATGAAATCCTATGGTGTGACCATTCAAATGAGACCTCTTCAGCAGTACTTTTGCATGGTACCATTTGTTCTAACTTTTGAGTCTGTTGATGAAATCCTATGGTGTGACCATTCAAATGAGACCTCTTCAGGAGTACTTTGGCATGGTACCATTTGTTCTAACTTTTGAGTCTGTTGATGAAATCCTATGGTGTGACCATTCAAATGAAACCTCTTCAGCAGTACTTTTGCATGGTACCATTTGTTCTAACTTTTGAGTCTGTTGATGAAATCCTGTGGTGTGACCATTCAAATAAAACCTCTTCAGCAGTACTTTTACATGGTACCATTTGTTCTAACTTTTGAGTCTGCTGATGAAATCCTATGATGTGACCATTCAAATGAAACCTCTTCGGCAGTACTTTTGCATGGTACCATTTGCTTTTCAATATTTTACAAAATGAAGTTTGGGATTTTTATTGAATTTTGATCTTTGGCACCCTTGGGAGTTAAAGGGTTATAAATTCTTAAAGGGACACTGTCCCGGCTGATCGATATACCGTGTTTGTGTGATTAAGGCCAGGATTTGCTTTACGCGCGACGTGCACTCGTCATGCTTTGACGCACGCGTCAGCCGATTTTCCTATCAAAAAGTAGCGCGCGTAGCTCACCGGAAATAAAAATACTGCGTAAAATCGCGCGAACCGGAAATAAATCGTGTATAAAATATTCCTCTTTATCTCAAAACTTTGCTCGGTGACCTATGTTGAAATTTTTCATGCAAGTAGCATTCAACTTTATCTAACATTTGAGACATTTTGGAAAAAACTGTACAGTGGAATTTTTTTAAATCTTTAAAAGGCCTTTTTCGATTTATCTCGATTTCCACAATACAGATTTTTTTCAAATTTACACAGGAGGTGAGGAATATTAATTGCAAACTTTTAAAAACGCTTATAAAAAACATAGGTCACCGAGTTAGTTTTAAAGATAGATTTAAAAAACTGACTTTTGAGGGGTATCTCTTTGGAGGGTTATAGTTACCATGACAACAGATATGACGTCATAAATGGTCTTGAAGGAAACTTTAACAACCATGTCATAAGCTTATCTACATGCAATTTGTTTCAGAGACTAAAACCATAAAATTTTAATGTGTAATTGTTCTGACATGTACATAAGCTGTAAGAAACCCTTTCGAGCCTCCTTAAGCTTGAATTATTATCTTGAAATAGGAAGAAAAATTCGCCAAAATGCTGATAGCTAAGAAATATTAACTAAAGAAGTAAAAATTTAACGGCTAACAAATTCAAAATTCCACAAGTCAGAATGACAATTTTGATTTTTTTAACTTCCACAGAAGGTTTGTTTTGCAAATCAAAATAGAGCGTTTTCACTCACGTGACCTTCAGTCCCGTGGGACTCAAATGACAAAGGCCATGGCAGCCATGTTGGTGTTCCTAACAAAAGAAGTTTTATTAAAATTCTTTTGTACGGGAACACCAATATGGTGGCTATGACGTCAAGTGAAAACGCTCTATATCGAACAAACATTATACACAACTGTTATTTTTATTACTCGTGGCGGAGCACACGAGTTGTAAATCCGGCTGTGACTTTTCTTTTTTTTTTTCGTGTTACATTAGCGCATGCAAATTTATGTTTATGTAGACGACTATATGGCTTTCAGCCATGAAATACAAACCGCAAAATCTCTCCGTGTCTTGACTTGAGAATCAAAATAAAGAACAACAGCGTACAAGTGCACGTTTTCAAGACAATGCAAGGCGTTCATGGATGGATAGGACCTTTTGATATTGTGTTCACCGCTTATTCCTGTAGGATTTTTGCTCCGGTAAGTTTTGTGTTTTATATATTAAGAGCGGTTTGCTGTAAGGACCGACTAAGGGTATGCAAGATAGAAAAAAGCGATTTCCCCAAACTTTGCCAGAATAAAGGCCTCAGTGAACTAGTTCTAAAAATATAAGTTTCAGGTCATTTAGGTTTTTATTTATTTTTTAGTGAATTTTTTCGTATTTTGCGCTTGGAGACGGCTAAATTCGCTTAAAATCGAGACTTTTGCGGAAGCTCCTGTTTGTATATTGAAAGCTTTCTAGAGAAAATTATTCCAGGGAGTTGAAAGCTATTATTTCCACTGGCTATTAACGGTGTAAAATTTAAATGAAACGTAAACTTGAATTTTTGACAAAATTTTCAAATTTATACCTTTCAACAGTCCCTACCACAACCGAATTTTGGCTAAAATCAAGGCTCAAAAAAGCGATCTGGTACATGGCTTTAACCAACGAGACTATACTCCAGGGAAGGACAATCATTTCAACTAAACATCGACCGAATAAAAAATTGGGGTAAATAAAACGGGGAATTCTGAGAGCGTTTTCAAAACAGGCCACTTCATTAAATATGCGCGACCGTTGACCTTTCGTGTCAATGAGAAATCAATTAACGGCAGCAGGTGACCTTCTTTCGTCAAAAGACGCGTTATTTTCCTTTTCTGGTATGTTTTTTTAAGCAGAGGAAACTAGGTTTTTGAACTTGGAGTCGTGTATTCCCAATGCTAAGCTATGAAGGAGATTTTACACAAATGTATTTTGAAATTTGACCCACTGTGCTTGGATGTTTCCGATACGGGTTGATCACCGAATTTAATTTGTTAACGCAAATCATCGACTATGAACACAGGCAGCCCAAGCTCACGTCACGAGAAAGTGAAGGATTAATTATTAGCGGTGTGTGAGACGGGACGTGACCCTTCGATGAAAGCGGTATTGGGTTACACGGCGGCCGTTTTAAAAATTTAAGACTTTGTATGCGGAAAAAAATAACGTAGATTTCGAACGCTTGATAAAGCGAAATTTAGGCATTAATTTAATAAAGTGATTCCATTGAACTCACCTCTGGTGTATTCTTTTGTCCTTTGGGGTATTTCAAGCCGTTTTCGGTTGTTTTGTCACCACTGTTATTCCCTTCATAAGACGAAGTCAAGGCAGAACACTCGGTTCGAGACCAACTTCCATTCGGAGGCGGTTTGCGTCCAAAAAATCCATCCGATCGGCGATTTTTCCAGCCAAAGTTAAAGCACTATGTCCCTTCCACCATAAAATATGTCTGGTTTCCGAAAATCATCACACATTACGCCGAAAATGGACATTTTCGGCCACCGATTCCAAGATCGTTTCTTTCGGCGCGAGCTGGTGATTTTGAAAGTGGACACGGCCGTCGGAGAGACTTGGGTCCGAGATGAAATTCCTATCTCTCCAGGGTGATTGAGGGGATTCATGTTGCTGATCGAAACAAAGGAGCTATTCGATATGCTTTAGTGGGGATGGGGTAAGGACTGAACATAAATCCCCTTATTCACCCTGGAGAGATAGAAAAAAAAAAGAGTGGTTTCGCTACAAGTCCAGAAAAGATGAATAAGAGTCTCCTTCTCGTTTTGGCAAAAAGTGCACTGCTCGTTATCCTTTATTTTTATTCTGGTTTAGTACGATTTAATAAACGAGCAGCAGTGTTTTATACCTGATAAAACACGTGCTGCGAGTTTATTGAATGACTTAAAACACGTTTATTGAATGAGTTTATTGAATGACAAAAAAAATCGTCAATAATTCATGACCATTTTTTCCAATATCGATGAAACTATGTGGAGCCATATGAGAAAACAAAAGAAGGTTGTTTGCATTTGGGAATTGAACAACAATAATGAAGGAGAAATAAAGGTAGAAATTTAAATATGCAGAACTATGTCAGTATTTTATTCGAATGCGGTTTTTTGATACTTCGCTTGCATTAGTAAAAACATGCCTCCGAAGCAAATCTTACAGATAGCGCCTCCGACCCCCAGCACAAAAGTTAGTCTTTCTAAAACAGATGCAGCTGAAAGCAATTCAAATTTATTAGATCTTGAATCGTTAGATTTTGACGTCGCAGATGAATTGTTAGCTAACATGACTATACCAGATAGTTCCAACGTAAACAAAGTTGTTATTTCGGGCTCAGTATTCAATAATTGTACTTTCATTTGTAAGTTAGCACAAAATAAATGTGTTTATTGAAATTAATGGTTGTTCTCAGTATTTAATTCCTACTGTATATAAACTTATAAAATTCATTAATAATTCATAAGGAAAATACAAAAGAAATGAATGTTTAATGAAGGTTGCCTCGAAAGATAACTTCACCACCAAAAGGTCTTAATTGTAAATCAAAGGAAAGTTTCCATTTCCCATGGTTTTCTGTATCAGGTATTTTTTATCCACCTTAATTTGAGAGCTTTGTTAAAAAGTTTTATATCGATCATCCTTAGCCCTCCATTTTCGTAGTCACTGATCATAATATCACGCTGTATTTTGTCACCCTTGCCATCCCATAAGAAATTAAAAAGGATATTATTTATCTCTCCTATAGCGTTGTGGCTTATTGACAGAGGTGACAAAATGTAAACAAGTTGCGATACAATTAAGGTACATCCGCCACAGGTACATCCATCACAGGTACATCCGCCACAGCTACATCCGCCACAGGTACATCCATCACAGGTACATCCGCCACAGGTACATCCATCACAGGTACATCCGCCACAGGTACATCCGTCAGAGGTACATCCGCCACAGGTACATCCGCCACAGGTACATCCATCACAGGTACATCCGCCACAGGTACATCCATCACAGGTACATCCGCCACAGGTACATCCGCCACAGGTACATCCGCCACAGCTACATCCGCCACAGGTACATCCATCACAGGTACATCCGCCACAGGTACATCCATCACAGGTACATCCGCCAAAGGTACATCCGTCAGAGGTACATCCGCCACAGGTACATCCGCCACAGGTACATCCATCACAGGTACATCCGCCACAGGTACATCCATCACAGGTACATCCGCCACAGGTACATCCGCCACAGGTACATCCGCCACAGGTACATCCGTCAGAGGTACATCCATCAGAGGTACATCCATCACAGGTACATCCACCACAGGTACATCCGTCAGAGGTACATCCATCACAGGTACATCCGCCACAGGTACATCCGTCAGAGGTACATCCGTCAGAGGTACATCCATCACAGGTACATCCGCCACAGGTACATCCGTCAGAGGTACATCCATCACAGGTACATCCGGAAGCGGATGAGCAAGCATCCGGAAGTGGAATAATTGGATCTCACTTATTCATTATTCCTTTCATTTTTTTCTAAGTTATTCATTATTCATTTTTAAATTTTGCTCGATATTCATTATTCCGCGTTCGAGTTTGTTGGGCAGCTTCCAACTTGCAATGCTTGTGAAATAGAAGATATTCACTTCCTTTAAAATATGATTTAAAACCGTCAACGTCATATTCAATCTAATTACCAGGGGCGTAGCGATTTTTTGGACTAGTTGTAGACCTAACCAGGCCTGCCTGAATCCTGGCGGGCACGCTGCAACGACCACAATTGGCGCGCGCTTTGAGAGGCTTCCGGGGGCATGCCCCCCCCCCCCCCTTCCCCCCCCCGTCGGAAAATGCTTTGGGATTACTGGAGGGTAAAATACCCTCTAAAACACCATTTCCTGCATTCCTGAGGCTCGAAAAGTGTTTGTGAAGTAGATATAAATTCTAAAGTTTACTTTTTATTCTTAACCAGATACCAAAATGTTTTATATTCCAGTAATCCCTATGCTACAGACATATCGAAAATGTCAAACGGAAGAGCCTTGATTCACAGTGAAACACATGAAAAAGCTCATAAAACTGTCGCTGTTTTACTGGAGTGAGATCGAGACTACTAAGGGTTAAAATGGCAACCTAATTTCCGGCCCCATTTGAGAAAGAGGAACTATTGACCGGCCTAAAAAGGATCTCCATCCCCCTGCAAAATCGTGCTCAAAATCGATGTCCTCAGAATTCAAAAAGACATTATGTTTATGAATATCCATTAGCACAAGTCCACTAAGGCGATCGTTCGTCATTGATTACCTCAAGTAGGTCTGAAGTCTTCTCAGCGCACTGAAAGACCTCTCTACAGTGACTGTGGTGATTGGCAAGGTGAGGAGCGTCGTGAAGACCCTTGAAATATTTGGCAACTCTTGTTGGCGGCAATTAGGAAGTTTTTCCGCAATGGT